>JAJMEP010000024.1:0-189313 GCA_030574195.1 Groenewaldozyma auringiensis
CGGCCACGCCAACGTCAACAAAAGCTATCGCCCATGCCTGAAACAAGACCAGTTGAGGTTATAGTGGACGATAGCGACACTCTGGAAATGGTAGCGCAAAACTACCCTAAGCGGAAACGGCTGGGCCAGATTTTGTACCGGCCTCAGCTGGAGAACAGCAGTAAAGTGCTACTGCCCCGATACGATGATAAGATCAATTACGTCCAGGAGGTTAGAATACCGATACGATATTTAAATGGATACTTCAATGAAGCATTGCTGAAACGCAGAATATGGGGCACAGACATTTATACCGATGATAGCGACCTGGTAGCTGCTTTGTACCATTCAGGTTTTTTGCCAGATTTAGAGGACCAGATTTTCACTGGATTTACAACGCTTCAAAAAACTAGTAAGGATAAAGCTGAACCAGCCAGTGAACCCAAAAAGGATGATGCGAAGGAAAAAGAGACATCAAATGAATCTTTAGTAGTAGCGGATAATAATGACACGAGTAAACCAAAGAACGAAAAAAAATTGCCTGAATCAGCATTAACAAAAATTGAAGGAGATGTGATAGCTACAGTGGTTATATTACCACGACTGGTGAAGTATGTTGGCTCGTACCGCAACGGAGTGAACTCTCGAAGCTGGTTGACCCAGCACGATGGAGTAAGTTTCAAAATTGAAAAGATTCGTCAAGTCAAGGCTGGTAAAGCTGAGGATATTCCAATGCTTAAAAAGCAGCGTCTGAATGAATGGGAATTCGAGCGAGAACAGACCCGGCTTGGAATTACCCAGTATGATTATCTATAAACAGATGTAATATTATAGTCTGGTAATGAATTATGGAATCTCATGTCAAGTTTCTTCTCGGAATATTGTCCGTGGTTGCTGGTAATAAGGTATACTGTAGCCTTTTACGTCAATGCCAAATGAGTTGCAAATTTTGATGTCACAAAACCCCCAGATTTTTATCTCTATGGGATATTACGAGGCACATTATACTGAGGAATGGACTTTTTTTACATGATTTTATACTGGCGTGGAATGGGTGCTGTTTTTATTGATTTTTGAGCAATCGAGACCAATTTTTTTGTCTTCTTGGTTTGTCGCCATGTCGTACCATGGTAAATGGGAACTTTCAGTTTCAATCAAGTGTAAATAGAAGCTACTGTTTCATTTTATCAGTAAATTGTTGGTACAGTTGGGTGGTAGAGTGGTGTTCAATATTTGAAGGTTTTGAAATTGGGCATTTTGACCTCTGTTTTCCCCAAATTATTTGTTGTCCATGGTGAATCTTGAAAACTAATCATTTTTTGGCAAGAAAAGTTGTTTCATATGTATATTTAGAGTTTTCAATATTACTGATTGCTTTTTAAAGCAGTTTGGGCCATTTTCATGTTGCAAACTTGAAATGTTAAGAATAAGGAGGTTTTTAATAATTTGGCTGTATTGATAGTAGGCAAAATTCATGATCTTTTGCTAATAACTTCAACATTTGGCCACTTTTTATAACTTTTTTGAAGTGGGCCTTTTAGAGCTTTGCTCATTTATTGGCATTTGGAAATTTTGATCAGTTTGAACTTCATTTCATGAAACGGTGTCTATTTTTACCAAGTTCGAATAGCAAGTTCTATTTTCCTAAAGAGGCCTCTGGCTCTTCGAAATCGAATTTTCACACACTTTCATTAAGTTCAGTCAATTATTCAAGCCAAATGGAACCGAATGAATATAATCATGCCATGTTTTGAAGACGAAAAAAATTATTTTCAAATTAGGACCCAAAAATGGGTCTCAAAAGATATTTTTAAAAATTCCAAAATAGGCAACCGGTCCCCCTGAATTTCCCGATTAGGTTGGAAAACGTCTATTTTGAAGGGTACGTTTCACTAACAAATTAAACTATACCCGATTACTATGGGTCAAACAGTGTCTGGTGGTTCTGTACGCGTATACGGTAACGCGTATCAAGCCATACGGGTATTTAGGCGACTATGAAGCGAGCGCTAAGCGCTAGTCTCCCCGCAAAAATATGACCGATTACGTCTAATATTTGTATGCATGAAATTAATTAACCACTGGAATTGCCAGCTTGATTGTAAATTGCTGATAATGAAGATGCTTTGATATGGTTTGGAGACCTTTTTCGGCTTCGGACAAGTATAGACCAAGGCTAGACTTTTCTAATGTTGAATCAGTTTCAGCTTTGGTTTTCTGTAATAGTCCACTGTTTTGTTTACAATTTTGCAAGCTTCAACTTGTAGACTTGTTTGTGAGGTTTCAAGAGCAGCGATATCTCAAATGAATAATGCTCGTAAAACATGCTAGTTCTCCTGGGTAACAAAGATGCCGCTAATACTTATAATAACAATGATTATATCACTAGTACACTAGCAAGAGTTCACAACAAAATGAAGCCCCAATGTAAATACAGGTTGTTCTCATGGTTTCATTATTGTTTCAGGAAACATATCTTTATATCTATTATTATTTGACTTAATTCATTATTAGTAACTTGCTAATATCTCTTACCCCAGGTTTTATGATAAGTCATTGACGACCCCACATTCTTGCCGTTCTTTCATAAACTTTTCTCATGTATTTTTATGTATTCGGTAGCGTAATAACCATTGAACAGGTTTGATTTACTTCCACTCTCTCAGATTGATTGCTGAAAATCCATGCTTTCAAAAAAGTGACTACAAATTGCATTAATTACTTGTTAACTTCCATAAAAGTAGCCATATTTTTTCTAAATTAAATTCCATTCACAGCCAATATGATTACCCTAGAAAGCTCAAAAATATTCTAGTATACATGTATTCCATTTGAGCAAGTTTTGGAAAGCTACAGCCACGAATATGACAAAATTAAAAGCATCTAATAGAAAAATAGGCTGATAAAAGATTGTGGAAAAATATCGGGTTGGTAGTGTATGATCTCTCTGATCATCACCATAGCAACGGCCTCAACCAACAATATCGCAAAGAATAGTTGAACATTATGGGTAACCCGAACACGCCTTTAACTGCAATTTCCAGCAGCAAACTTGAAATCAGATTGATGGGACTTCACGGAGAACCAAAATCTGAGCAAAGGAACGCTGGAAACTTGTTATTACACTGACTGGTGAAACGGGGCGAACCAAATGATGGCCATGCATAGCCAAACCAGGGGTATAATGTTTATGTCAATATGGCTGTGAGGGGCAATGAAAAGAAGTTAGGCACATTCGTGTGAATTGCATGTTTTGTGAACGGTGCGGGCTATTTCATGTTCAGATCAAGGCGAAGAATTGTTGTTGTGTGGAGGATAACGGTTAGAGCTCGCCTACATGTGCCACTATGGATCCCGCGTTACCGTATACGCGCATACAGAATTACCGGCTACGGTTCAGACTGTACTAATCGGTTATAGTTTAATTTGTTAATGAACTCTACCCTTCAAAATAGGCGTTTCTCAACCTAATCGGGAAATTCAGGGGGATCGGCTTGCCTATTACGGAATTTTTAAAAACATCTTTTGAGACCCGTTTTTGGGTCCTAAGTTGAAAATAATTTTTTTCGTCTTCAAAACATGGCATGATTATATTCATTTGGTTTCATTTGGCTTGAATAATTGACTTAACTTAATGAGAGCATTTGAAAATCTAATTTTAAAAAGTCGGAGGCCTCTACAGAAAAATGGAAGTTGCAATTGAAATATGACAAAACCTGTCACCGTACTGTGAAATTAACCACAAATAACTTGATTTTTGAAAATAAAATGATATCAAGAGAGATTCAAAAGATGATTTAAACTTAATAATGGAAAGTAGTTGAGTACTAGAGTTATCAGCAAAATATCGCCTAGCATATGTACAGGCAAATTTATAAAACCACTTCAACTTTTAAAATTTTAACTTTTTTCACAAAAAAAAGTCAAAGAGCAAAAGAAGTAACTTGAAACTTTGCCACATAGCCCCCTTGTGTCTGATATCCGTCTACCAATTGGTCTTTTTTTAGTGAAACTCCACCCGGTGCGGTTGGTCGTGGCTACTGTCCCGTTGGGAATCAACCTATCGTCCGTTTGGATATACCGCGACGAAAGCGGCATCTGCAAAGTATCGCGAAGTATCGTATGGTTGGGTTCTTTAAAAGCGTTCAGATTCCAGTACAAATGATTTGATAACATCACAGGGGTACGTTTGTCGACTGGAATGGACACCAGTCGCGTCACGAGCGACGGGGTACTATCGACAGTATACGTAGCGTAAGTTATCACATCACCAGAGAACCCGTTAGTATGGCCGTCGTTCAGCGTAAAAGTTATACTATCAGATAATTGTGCAACAAGTGTCCAGTTCTGCTGGTCGTAGCCAAGTTCACCGCCGTGGAGAGTATCGCGACCATTGTTTGTGTTCTTGGATACTTGATGTGTCTCGTTGCCATCAGTATAGGACCCGTTACCGATACGGCTAGCATACCGACCAACGACAGCGTCAAAACAGTTGTGTTCATGAGCTGTGTCGTTGACGTATAAAGTGGGGTCGTCGAACCCTACAGCAATATCAGTCATGGACCCTTTTTTGTCTTTGACAAGCAAGTTGGTAAGACGGGCACCATAAGCGATAAAAGAAGCCTCAATTCCTTTATTGCGTATAGTCCATTTCAAAAGTGAATCTTCTTGGATTTGCTGGAAATTAAGCGCCTTAGGTGCTGCAAGAGCTGTTGTAGCTAATGCGAATAAGGTGTATAAACAACTTTTCATCATGAGAAATTAGAGATAACTGGTAACAATGTTTCTGTACCAGGATTATATTCTCAGTTTATATACTTGAAGCAAAACAACCACACGATTCATAACTTTGCTCATAGGTACCAAGAAAGATCTTTGACTTCTCCACGCTGAACTTAAAAGTAGCAGATATTTTTTTTACAGCTGAAGATATATCTCTGCGGAAACATGCACTGTTAAAGCCCCACCCCCTGATCGGCAACTTTAACATTGCCGATCACGAATTATTATGAAAACAAAATTGCAGAGTCCTTATGTTTGTAGTTTACCATTGCTCTTTACATGTTTGAACGTGATATTGAATATTTGTAAGCATGTTTTAATCATGTAATCCAACTTTTAGCTGTAAATATAAATCGTACGAGTATGAGCAAAATTGTAAACGGTCCAGTAATTCATATATTAAACTATCGGATCTTTACCAGATTCGAAAGTCTAATTCCAAGTTTGCTGTGTGAACCAGCCTCACAAAATGAGACACAGAAATCTTTTATAACCATAGACAACCAGAATCCAGTTTAATAAATTCCATCTGGGAATACAATTTTGGATGATTCAAAAAATTTGAAGTAGCCCAGTCTACCCACATTAATTAGAATAACGTTTGATTCACACGTATTTTAACACGACGCGTTCGTCCATCACCGATCGAATCTTACATTCCAACCAACCACCGGGCTTTCAAAGTCAGGTTCAATTTAAAATGCTGGAATCATTTTGGAATTTTTTATATTCACTATTACTAGCATTGAACCTGGTTCCATCACTCAAGAGCAGCGCGCCTTCTTCAACTGAATCAATGATTGATCGAGCACAAAATCTTGGCCATCACACAATCATGGTTAGGGAGCCTGCTCCACCACCACAAGGACCACCGCTAGCATCATCATCATCATCATCATCATCATCATCTGGACCACCAGCAAAGCTAATTGATTCAGGTCACATGGCATTTTTATTAATTTGTCTTTTATTTATTGCCTTTTTGGTATTATTATTATTAGCAAGAACATATAAGGTTCTCAGGAGCTCGCGGCCACATGTCAAAAGTAAGCTTGATAAAGCCCATGTGCTTATTTTCTTAGGCTCGGGCGGCCATACCGGCGAAATGATCCGCCTGCTATCGCCAGTTGATTTCTCCAAGTACTCGACGCGTACCTGGGTGTATTCGTCTGGCGACCACATGTCTGCCAAACGGGCACTGGACCTTGACCGGTCCAAGACCCATGATCTGCCGTTCGGATCGCGGGGAAGGTACAACGTCCACGAAGTCCCACGAGCCCGAACAGTGGGCCAGAGCTGGCTCACCACCCCCATGACAAGCCTCATATGCCTCGTGCACTGTTTCAAGCTTGCATGGCTAAACCCAGACGTTATCATATGCAACGGGCCGGGATCGTGCGTGATCCTGTGCCTGGCAGTTGTGACCCTGAAAATCCTTGGCCTTTCACAAACAAGAATCATTTACATCGAGTCACTGGCAAGAGTGAAGTCCCTATCACTATCAGGGAAGCTTCTCTTACCTGTAGTTGACCGGTTTCTCGTCCAATGGGCGCATCTTGCAGAACTATATCCCAAAACCGAATACTACGGAATTCTCGTATAACTAGGTATAACTAGGTATAACTAGGTACAAAGACAATACATAGTCACTTTTGAGTTAGCTCATAAACCAATTACCATTAAAGAGTCATTGAGGACGTAGCAAAGTAAGGGCCATGCCATGTTGCCATTTGGCCAGCTGTATACATTAATATACTACATGGAGATGTTTACGCACGGCTGATGATAAGGCAAGAAGGATGTAACATTAATCAATGCAATGCAGCAGGTTCGTGGGCGCGCGCATAACGTAATACGATGTTCTTCTCACAGTTAACGTTAAACCCAGCGATCCGCTGCTGTGTTGCCAAGCGCTTCTACTAGGTAGCTAAGTAGTATACTAGTACTACGTAGCTGTTATCGCTGCTTTCCCTAACTTTTTTGTATCTGCCAGTCGAGCCCACTCTTTCAAAAGTCACACTCTCCTTATTATACTTTTTACAAATATATATATATACACACACACTCGCTGGAGGCTGGTGTCAATTGAATCATGGGCCGTTTACTGCTGACCGTGGATGGTGCAGGTAACATTGTCGACGGCGACCGTCGTACTGTGGTTCTCCGGGGGATCAATCTCGACGGAAGCTGCAAGCTGCCACGGACCCCTGACGTTACGACCTTTTCTCCGCAAGACGAGAGTTTTTGGAACGGCGACGACGTCTCGTTCATTGGGCGGCCGTTCAGTTTAGAGGAGGCACCCGAGCACCTGGAACGGCTCAAATCTTGGGGTTATAACACTATTCGCTACGTGTACAGCTGGGAGGCCCTTGAACATAAAGGCCCTGGCATTTACGATGACGATTTTATCGATTTCACCATTCAGCTGCTGCATACTATCGAGTCTTACGGGTTCTATGTTTTCCTAGATCCTCACCAGGATGTATGGGGCAGGTATAGCGGCGGGTCGGGCGCACCATTGTGGACGTATTACGCTGCGGGGTATGATCCTAAATCATTTGCCTACACTGAGGGAGCAATTCTCCAGAATTCGTACAAGGATCCACTCAATGATTACCCCAAGATGCTTTGGGCCACAAACTACTACCGCAATGTCAGCCAAACACTGTTCACATTGTTTTTCGCAGGGAGACATTTTGCTCCTGATGCAATTATTAACGGCGAGAATATTCAGGACTTTCTTCAGGGCCACATGACAAGAGCTATGCTATATTTTTATGAAAGGATTAGGGACAAAAGCGACCTTTTCCAGACCTGCATTATGGGCGTCGAGACCATGAACGAGCCTAACCTGGGGCTGATTGGTCTTCAAGATATCGGCGTTTTACCCCATGAACAGAATTTGAGATTGGGTACCAGTCCTACTGCATTTGAAGGAATGCTGCTCAGCATGGGGATCCCCACTAAAGTGGACAACTATGTGTTTTCAGCGCTGGGACCTCGCAAAGTGGGCAAAGTTTTGGTCGATCCTCGAGGCAGGACCTCGTACGTGACCTCTGATGAGTATGATGTGAAGTATGGGTTTACCCGTGGCGAGAAATGGGAGCTGGGTAAATGCGTGTGGGCCCAGCATGGAGTTTGGGACATTGAGACCCAAAAGCTGCTGAAGAATGATTATTTTTCATCTCATGGCGAACACTCAATTGACGAAGCGTATTTTGTTGAAGTGTTTTTCGCTAAGGATTATTGGAGTAATTTTTACAAAACATTCCGAAACTTCAGCAAGGATATTTTCTTATTCTGTCAGCCACCGACTTTGGCTATCCCGCCCGCATTGAAGGGAACCGAACTCATTGACAATAGAGTGATATACGCTCCGCATTTTTACGACGGTATCACGCTAATGCTGAAGAAGTGGAATATTTATTGGAACGTTGATTGTCTTGGATACTTGAGAGGCAAGTATGCTTACCCCTTTATGGCTATTAAACTTGGCGAAAACAATATCCGAGCTGCTATATCTGATGAATTACAGACTATCAGGAAAGAAGGGTTGGAGAAAATGGGGAACATTCCCTGTTTGATGTCGGAGACAGGGATGCCTATGGATATGAATAACAAGTCATCGTACAAAGACGGCGATTATAGTTCGCAGACCCAAGCGTTAGATGCCATCACTTGTGCGCTGGAGGACTCAATGATGCATTTCACTCTATGGGGGTACACTTGCACCAACTCCAACACGTACGGTGATTACTGGAACGGAGAGGATTTCAGTCTGTGGAGTGGATCAGGGCAGCAGACAAGTTCAGAGAAATCCGAAAGTGATGTGACGACTACCAACACTAATGGTAGTAGTTCAAGCACGCTTTCGAGAACAGCACCACCACAGACCCAGGGCGTGCGTGGTTTGGATGCGGTTATCAGACCGTACCCAGTCTCAGTATCAGGCAAGATCACTAGCTACTCGTATAACATCAAGGAGCATAAGTTCACTTTGGAGATCGAAGGCACTGAACCCAAAGACAGTGGTGACGACTCGTCCCTGCCGACGGAGATCTACCTGCCTAGTCATATTTTCCACGAAACTAGCATTGAAGTGGATGCCACAAATGGCAAGACCCACTTCGACGAAGAACAAAACATTTTTTACTGGTGGAACGAGCCTGGCCACCATAAAATTGTCATTACACCTGGTGAACCAATTGTGGAGCCTGAATTTACATGCAACTGTAGTATCATGTGATACAATAGATAATATTCGTTAAATTTATATATATATATATATATATGATTAGAAATCAAGTTTGCCCTCTTCTCTTTGACGCTTGAACCGTGTTTCTTCTGTGGATAAGTCACTCACAAACTCCTGGAAATAACTGATATACTTCTTGAGTGATGTCTTTTCGTAGTCATGCACTTTGCCCGATCCGCTGGTATCGGTATACCTGTTGATTTCGTTCATGAGCTGTCCGACAGTTGGCACCGACAAAGGATCAAACGTTTCAAGTTCCCGTTGCGGGATTGGAACACACACTCTGCCGGTCTTGGGGTGAATACAGTAAGGAGATTTCAGCAAATGGTTTAGTTTCTTGGAGACATTGATATCTAGTCGCGGGTACAAGTACTCAACAATGATATCCTGCTTACTGTCACGCAGCGCCGTAGTATTCAAAGTCTTCAGTTTACCGCTTGACGCTACTTTATCCACGGCCTCCCATTTGGCTCTGCTGGTAACTGCACCTGATTTCGACCACTCTTCCTTCAACGCGAGCGCAAATGTCCTGTCGGGAAGCAACTTCAGCAGCCGCTCCTCGCCCTCTTCGGTCGCCCAGGGGTCCTGTTCTCTGAGAATGATCTCGACGAACTCTCGTTTCAGGATATCGAGCGACCGTCTCACATGCGGGTGGAACGGGCGGCGCAGGTTGGCCATCTTGCCGCGCTCGACGCGTCCCAGGACATGCAGGTACGCGGCAACAGCCGACCGCTGCTTGTCGTTCATCTGTCTGGCGCGCTTGTCGGATATCCACGCGTGGACACCACGTCGCCCCGAGTACACCCACATGATATGGGCGAACCCGAAATCCTCGCGCAGCGCGATATCGACAATCTTGACAGCCACCGTGATGAACTTCCAGCACTTGTTGCAGATATTCGCGCCGTCACAGCACGTGCGCACGTCGTCGTAGTCTGTCATATCTATATCAAACACTAGCTCTTTCGAAATGGGCTTGAACTCTGTCTTGCGGATAACCTTGCGGTCGCGCGGGTTGGCAGAGTACACGGGTCCTATCTCGAAACGCGTCGGGTTCTTCGACAAAACCTCCCGCTTGAACTCCTCAGCGGTGTTGAACGACTGGTACCGCAGGTACACGTCGTTCTGCAACGTGAAGGCTATCTCCCGGTGGGTGAAGTCGTTACTGGGCGTTGGCGAATGGTTCAACCACTGGAACAGCTGTCTAAAGGGGAACAGTCTGTCGTAGTACTGGAGCATGAGCTCTTCACTAACTTCATCTTCCTTAAACTCCCCAGCATGCGGGTCCGCCGAGTCAACGTGTTCTCCTTGGCTAACGTCCGGCATTATTGTGTGTATGTATGTGAATATGTGTAGTAAATTGTTATAAAAAATAAAACGCGTTGTTTCGCGTTAACTAGAAATTAAAGTACCCCCATTGTAGACGTGCGGCTGTGACATGTACAATCGATAAATGTTTCGATGTTGGCCTGGTTGACTGTTAACGTTATAAGCTTCGAAATCATCGAGTGGCAATTGCAATTATTATTCTATCTTGTAACAAAACCCAGAAGGATGGATATTCTAATTGGCATTACGACCGCCGACAGCGTCATAATTGCGTCTTCCAAGGCGTACGCACGGGGTGTATCTATCATATCGGAGAACGATGACAAGACCAGGGTTATAAGTTCGCATGCATTGATGGGGTTCTCTGGCGAAGCTGGTGATGCTGTAAACTATGCTGATTATATCCAAGCAAATGTCAAATTATATTCATTCAGACACAGCACTGAGCTGTCTCCCAAGGCCATATCGAACTTTTCCCGAAACGAGCTTGCAAAGGCATTGAGATCAAGAGTATGTTTATAAAATGTTCACGGGTTGTTGTTCATGGTGATGTTTGTATTAATGTCTAACGTTTAGAAACCGTACCAAGTTAATGTACTTATCGGGGGTTACGATACAAAGACCCAGAAACCGGTACTGAACTGGATAGATTACCTTGCGGCTAACGTCGAGGTGCCATACGCCGCTCACGGGTACGCCGCTTACTATATTCTGGCCACATTGGACAGACACCACCGGGCGAACTTGACTGTGGACGAGGGCCTCGATTTGCTGAAACAGTGCGTCAAGGAACTCAGAACAAGGTTACCAATTGATTTCAAGGGCATAAGAGTAAGTGTATAACGGTCATGGATTAATGGTTATGGCAGTTTACTAACATTGTAGGTGAAAATTGTCGACAAGAACGGGATCAGGAACTCTGAAGATATTTAATGGATTTGAAATCATAATTTCAAAAGAAAACCTATAGGTTCGAGTGTAACTTGTCTATTTTATATATAATAAAGAATTTCAACATGAATGATTTTTGTAGTTGTCCTGGTAGTTTGTGTTTTGTAGTTGTGTATTTCTTGAATAGACCTTCATCAGGTACATAACGTTATCGGCTTTGCATCTGTAATATATTGATTTGACAAAAATATTTGATCCAACATGAAAAATGAGGACGACGATATCAACAAGTTGGAGGTGCTGTCGCTGGTATCGAAGCTAGCTACAGATATTCAGAACTACACAGGGGTAGCCGACAAAACGCTGGCAGAGTTCATACTGGATATCCACGAAAAATGCGGTGGTGAATTATCGGAGTTTAGTAAAAACCTTGAACAACTTGGAGCAGATTTCCCCAACCATTTTGTCGAGCATATGCACAGGAATATCCTTGCAATGCACCCCAAGTACAAGAAACCTGTTACAAAAAGCAAGGAACCAGTTTTCAAAGCGCTGGCTATATCTGATTCGAAGCACTTGGACTCAAAAGACTACCGACGTGAAATGCAGCAGGACGCGGCAGGTGACCGCGACAGGAGTTTATCCCCAGAGAACAGAGGCGACCCGCCACGACGGCGCGATCCTCCATGGAAGAGCAGACGGGATACGCGCGAGGAGGAACCTATATACACCGAGCCTGTGATAGACCACGTTTACGACGCAAGGATCACCAGCCTCAAGAACTATGGTGCGTTTGCAAGACTAGCTCGGTTCAAATCACGTACAGATGGTCTTATACACATATCGCAAATATCCAGCACGGGCAGGATAGATAATCCTAACACTGTACTAGACATTGGCCAGATGGTTAAAGTGAAGGTTGCTGATATCAGAGACGGCAAAGTGAGTCTCACCATGAAGGACGTTGACCAACAGACGGGCGAGATCATCAGACGACGACGCGAGGATACCGGTAGCAGGTTTGCCACGTCTGCCAACGCCATACGGCCGGGTACAAAACCCGGCGATGTGGACGTGGACGAAGACGGTATCCCGTTAGCGAGGCCTAAACAACGGAAACGGTTGACATCGCCAGAAAGATGGGAACTGCGTCAGCTGATTGCCTCTGGAGCGATTTCAGCGGCAGATTACCCCGAGCTGAACGAAGACCTGAATGCTTTGCATGAGACAGAGTCGGGCAACTTTGAAGCCGAAGAAGAGTTTGAAATTGAAGTCCGCGAAGACGAGCCGCCGTTTTTAGCTGGTCAGACCCGTCAATCGCTTGAACTGAGTCCAATAAGGGTCGTAAAGGCCCCTGATGGGTCAATGAACCGGGCAGCTATGACAGGTTCAGCACAGGCAAAGGAACGACGAGAACAACGACAAAGAGAAGCCAAGGAAAAAGAGATCGCTAAACGGAAAGGTCAGGTCGACGAAGAAGGCGATCCACTAGTCAAACAAACAACTGCGAGCACGGGCACACCTGATGCTGATGACGATGGTATTCCTGAATGGAGGAGGAACGCTCAACGGGCATTTGGCAATAAAGATTCCAAAGTAACCTACGGCAAACGAACAAACCTATCTATGGAAGAGCAACGGAAATCGTTACCTGTGTATGCACTCCGCGATGAACTTATGACCGCTATACGCGACAATCAGATTCTGATTGTTGTTGGAGACACCGGGTCCGGTAAGACGACCCAGATCACCCAGTTTTTGAACGAAGACGGGTATGCGAACGAGAAACGGATAGGCTGTACCCAGCCGCGACGAGTTGCCGCCGAGTCGGTTGCCAAACGTGTTGCGCACGAGATGGGGGTCAAGATTGGCGATGAAGTAGGGTACACTATACGATTTGAGGACTGCACTAGTCGTAAAACACGGATAAAGTATCTGACTGATGGTATGATGCAGCGTGAGGCGCTTCTTGATCCTGATATGGAACAATACTCGGTTATAATGCTTGACGAGGCCCACGAGCGGACGATTGCCACAGATGTATTGTTTGCATTACTGAAAAAGGCGGCTAAACGGCGACCGGACTTGAAGCTGATAATAACATCCGCCACGCTTGATGCCGAGAAGTTTTCAAAATATTTCTATGACTGTCCGATATTATTTATTCCTGGCAGAACTTACCCTGTGGAGATTTTGTACACCAAAGAGCCCGAGTTCGATTACCTTGATGCGGCACTCATGTCAGTGATTGAGATCCATTTATCTGAACCTCCGGGAGATATTTTGGTATTTTTGACCGGTCAAGAGGAGATCGATACAAGTTGTGATATTATAAGTGAACGGATGAAGGCACTAGGGCCTGAGGTGCCAGAGCTGATAATATTGCCAGTCTATTCTGCATTACCTAGTGAAATGCAATCTCGAATCTTTGATCCTGCGCCCGAGGGCAAACGGAAAGTGATTCTTGCCACGAACATTGCGGAAACATCGCTAACAATTGATGGGATATACTATGTTGTTGACCCTGGGTTTGTTAAGATCAATGCCTATGATCCCAAATTAGGTATGGACTCTTTAGTTATCACTCCAATTTCGCAGGCACAGGCTAACCAGCGGTCAGGACGTGCAGGGCGAACCGGACCGGGAAAATGTTACCGGCTGTACACCGAGCAGGCGTTCAAGACCGAGATGTTACCTACGACCGTACCGGAGATCCAGCGGCAGAACCTGGCACATACGATTCTAATGTTAAAGGCTATGGGTATCAATGATTTACTGCATTTTGATTTCATGGACCCGCCGCCTTCCAAGACCATGCTCACAGCGTTAGACGAGCTCTACCAGCTGGAGTCATTAGACGGCGAGGGTCTTTTGACGAAACTCGGGAGACGGATGGCTGATTTCCCCATGGAGCCTAGTTTAGCCAAAGTACTGATCAAGTCCTCCGAGGTCGGGTGCGCTGAAGAGATTCTGACGATAGTTGCAATGCTTTCCATGCAGACCATTTTCTACCGACCTAGAGACAAAAAAGATCAAGCTGATCAAAAAAGGGCCAAGTTTAACGACAGTACAGGCGACCATATAACACTATTGAACGTTTACGAAGCGTGGGTACGTAACGGGCACTCTAAAATCTGGTGCGCGAACAATTTCATTCAGGAACGTACCATGCGGCGGGCGCAGGATGTGCGTAACCAGCTAGCGCAGATTATGCGACGACAACATTACAAAATAGTCAGCAGCGGCATGGACGTTGATATTGTGCGCAAAGTGCTCTGTTCAGGGTTCTTCAAGAACGCCGCTCGTCGTGACCCTGAGACTGGCGACTACAAAACCTTGATTGAAGGTACACCGGTGTACATGCACCCTTCCTCGGCGTTATTTGGCAAACACGCCGATTACATTATTTATCACACACTACTGCTCACGTCCAAGGAGTACATGCACTGCGCGTCGACCATCGACCCTAAATGGCTAGTAGAGTCTGCACCCACGTTTTACAAAGTAGCAGATCAAGATGGTCTGACCAAACGGAAGAAGTCGGAGAAGATCCAGCCGCTATACAACAAGTTCCAAAAGGAAGGCGAATGGAGGATATCCAATCAGCGGAGATGAAGATAAAGAAGAGATATATAGAGTTGGTTATTCATTAATTTGGTAATGTTTTGTTATGTAAAAAAATAAAATGTTTATGATGCGTTTAGGATGATTTATTTTTTAGCGTTGACAATGTCGACGAATTCTGGTTTGAGGGAAGCACCACCGACCAAGAATCCATCAATGTCTTCCTTATCGGTGAAAGTGGTAGCGTTCTTACCGTTCACTGAACCACCGTAGAGGATTCTGACCTTGGCGGCGACATCGGCGTTGACCTTCTCGGCAACGTACTTTCTGATAGCGGCGTGGACTTCTTGAGCGTCTTCGGGAGTGGCAGCGAGACCGGTACCGATAGCCCAGACGGGCTCGTAAGCGAGAACAACGCTGTCCCAGTCAGCAGCAGAGAGCTTAGCGAAAGCAGCATCTAATTGGGTCTGGACGACCTGGATGGTCTTGTCGGCCTTCTTTTCCTCAAGGGTCTCACCGATACAGAGGATGACCTTGAGACCATTGTCAATGGCGTACTTGGTCTTGGCAGCAATGAACTCGTCAGTCTCCTTGATGATAGTTCGTCGCTCAGAGTGACCGAGAATGACCCAGGTAGCACCGACATCCTTGATCTGGGCAACAGAGACCTCACCGGTGAAAGCACCGTTACCACGGTCAAACGAGTTCTGGGCAGAGACAGAGACGGTAGGGGCCTTGAGGTGTTCCTTGGTCCAGTAAAGGTAGGGGAAAGGAGGAGCAATGACGACCTCAGCGTTCTTGTCGAGGTCAGCACTGTTCAAACCATCGACAATCTGCTTAATGGACTCCAAAGAGCCATTCATCTTGAAGTTACCACCAACGAAGAAAGTTCTAGCCTGGGAGCAAAGTTAGCAATTGATCATAAAGAAGATGAAGATGAAGAAGAAGAATAGGAACAACTTACCATTGTGTTATAATATAAGGATAAAAGTTGAAAACACTTGAATTAAAGAGAACGAAAAACAAGTCTGTTGTGAAGAAAAAGGGGGAAAAAAAAGAAGTTGCATCAACTATCGGGAAAGAAGCCAGGGTATTTATATTGGAGAAGCTTCTTGTTCTTCTGGTGCTGGGTGCTGCTGCAACTGCGAAGGTTAAAATGATGGCACCACCAGAAAAAAAAAACTTTAAATGCGGGGACCAACGGGTTCCGGAAAAACCTTTTTGAATACCCGGAAAAACGTTTATTTCCTCTCCATTTTACCCGTATTTTGTATTGTAATTATTCATTATTCTTCTTCTAATGATCTTTTATCAACATTAGTATACATGTAAATGGTTTTACTGTATCAGTTTTCATTATTTCATCTCATGTCAAAAAGGTACAGGGGGAAAAAACGGCTATTGCGCTCGGCAAATCGTTGAGGAAAATCCCGTTAAACGAGCCTTTTTTGCCTGCTCAAAACATAACGCGATCGATTCATTGATCGTCATCGGTTTGGAACGGCTTGAACCATCTACTCGTATACGTACTAGTACTAGTACTAGTACTAACACAAACAAACACTCTTTACGCGTCAAGTTTTTTTTTATTTTTTTATTTTTTTTTTTTACTATGGAAGAATTAAGACCGCGGTTCAAGCCAACGCCGCTGAGACGTCCGCCGTCAGCTGGACCGGGAAGTGCACGGAAATACGAACGTAAAGAGGATGAGTCTCCTTTGGAATCGGTTTTGATGCGATCAGGGCTGCTCGAAGAACTGAATGATGGAATGAGTATTTTGGAACGGAATATGAGCATGCTGGCTGAAGTCAACCAGAGTCTGGCCAGTGCCAACGAAAGCATGGCTGCTATGATCCATGGTATGCGCATGAACGCCTGGTGTAACGATTTCACCGAGGCTCCGGATATAAATTCGTTTGAAAATCATAAAAACGATATCATTGAGGAACCTCAAAGTTTCAGTAATGATATGAACTACAACGAAGAAGAAGAGGAGGAAGAGGAAGAAGATTACGAGTACCGTAACTTTGGTCACAATGATATGACCTACATGACTGATAACTCGTTCATGGAGAGCCCTGAACCCGCTCCTCCAGTTCAAAGGAGTACTCGTGGCTCTCTGTTTTCTAGATCTCAGCAGTATCCTTCAGGGTTACCTAGACCAAATCCACGTCCTCCAACGTACAATGGCGGTGCACAAAACCCGAAACCAACGACTTCTACTACTGCGCCACGAACATACGGCACGACTCTCTCTGCACAGAAAATGAAAATGCGCATGGAACAAAGAAGACTGGAAGCCCAGCAGCGAAGATAAATTGGATATTTGCCAGAAAAAAAAAAGATTTTCATTCATTTACTTATTTATTAATTTCTTTATTTATTTGTCACGCGCAGAATGCTTCTACCAACGCCTTCTTGGTTTTCATATACACTAGTATGTGCTGCGTTTAATCTGTCTAGAAGAGCAACGAAATCTGGGATCCCTCCTCCGACGCCGAAATATATTTTCTTGGCTGCCACCAGCGCCGTTCCGGCCGGTTTTATCGATTCTAGCAAAAGACCGGTAAACGTGGGCAACACGTCCAAAGAGTATATTGTTTCTGAAGCAAGCACCAAGTTGTACCGGGTCTCATTGATTAGTGATATAAACTGAGGTGCCCATGCTCCCGAGACAAAGTTTATCTGGATATCTCGTTGTTGGAGATCATCAACAAACTGCTGGATGGTTTCTTGAGTTACTTCAACTTCATTTGAAATGTCCGTAGTGATGGCTTGCTGCATGGAGTGCCATGTGAGAAACATATTGACTACAGTCACAAGACTGAGAATGCTTTGATTGTAATCTGCCAAAGTGAACTTGAACCCCTTGAGATTGTTCTGGATCACTGATTGTAGCAAGAAACAACTTGGCAATGCTGCACCGCACCCTAACTCCAAAACCGCAAACTTGCCACCATTGGAAGCATACTGGGTTTTGATTTCTTCCCATTGTTTTAATAAATATCCAACCAAATCTAAACTACATTCCCATACTTTTAACCCTCCTTCGTACGTATTGGCCCGTAAATCTTCGTTGGTCGTGCCCATGATGATCTGTTCCGTCTCAGACAACGAGTCCTGTTTCATTAACTGGTACTGGACATCGTAAACGTCTCTGCGCGGCAATACAACGGTATCACCGACTTTGACATGCGAATAACTTATTCGTATAGGTGCAATACTATTTAACAAGTCTTGCACTGTGTGAAGTTTTGGACTGAAATTAGGATCAATTTCAATTTCCCGAGACATGAAATCTGTCTCAACCCCATTAGAAGGTTCATGCAAGTCTACTCCGTCATTCTCAGGTTCTATATCGTCACCTGAAAATCCGAACTGAAACGACATTTGTAATGCTATTGATTTTTTTTTTTTTTTTTTTTTGTGAAAGCACCTTTTGCAGGTTTTGATCTCGGCCTAAATTTCACACCCGATCGATCGTTGAAATCCTGGCAAGCTCTACTACTATACAGTATATCTTCAACATGAGTTTGATAAACCGGATGGCACGTCCTGGCCGTTACATCCCCATATGTCGGCCGTTGACGTCGCGGATAGTCTACCGGGCACAGTCATCAAGCACACCAGTCACTCTTAACGTGAAAGACACAACTTCCAAACCCGAAGTTCAAATATTAGATACATGGAAAAACTATAAAAAACGAGAAAGAAGTTCAAGGATCCCACGTAAAGGTAAGCATGAAACCATAAATGATTAACTAAATTACAACTACTAACTTTCCCAGTACTGGTGAACGCTCTCTGGACGACCGCGTCTGTTGCTGGTATAGTTATTGCAGGATCAACGTTATATTATGCATTTATATGCCACCAGACTGAAGGAGCAAGTGCAGTGCCCAAATCATGGCCTGCGTCTGCGCGACTGTGTATGCGCTGGGCCAACTACAAGGCGCACACGGGCAGCTACGAGACCGCTGCACAGTGGTACAAGATCACGCGGATAATTCTCACGGGCACGGACGATTTGGCCGAAAGCTACAAAGCGTGCAGCGGCAAACCTGCCATGTGGTCGCGCGGGTACTCAGATTTACTTGCATTAGAAGGTATCCAGCTGGCTGCCGTCGGTGAACCCGACAAGGCCTCCTCCATAATCACCGAGAGTTTCCGTATACCTTACTCGACCAAACACGTGAGGGCAGATGCCGCAGTTGTCATGAGCAAGATTGAAGGCCTTAAAGGTGACCCCGAACTAGAATTGCATTACTTGAAAAAGGCAGTCAGGTCTATTGCGCCTGCATCTATACAGAAGCAGCTCGACAAGAACGAGCCCGTGGTGGTGCCCGACATTGAAATCAACAAGCATGCTATCCGGCCTATAATGGAATTGGGCCGATACTACGCCAGATCAGGGAAACTGCTGGACTCGCTGCAGTGTTTCCTGTCGCTTAACCGGGCGATTCACAACACGCTGAACGATTTCTCGCTGAAGTACCGCGAACGGCCGCGCGAGTGCGAAGAATCAGAAACCCTGTCGCACATTTCTGAGGTGCTCTGGGCCCTGGGACGTAAAGAAGAAGCGGTATCTTGGGCCCAGGACGCTGTAAACGATTCCAAGCACAAGTCCGTGCCCGAGTGCGCCGAGTGCGCCAGAGTAGCAGCATTGAACGCAGCATCAATGCTTGAAAAACTGGGCAAAGCTGATCAAGCTAAACAGTACGCGTCGCTGGGCCATAAGATAGTTACTCCTAACGAGTACCAAATTCAAGTTCTCATGGACGAATTAGTATGGAAAAGTAAAGCTACCAGAGAAACAGAATGAACTAGAAATTTTCAATATAAATGTATGTACATAAGTTAATTTAAATAGATTTTACCATGAGGCCTTTCTAACACCAGGTAATTCTCCACGTTCTGCAGCTTGTTTGAAAGATGGCTAAAAAGTTAGAAAAAAAAAAAACTGAAAAGTGAAAAATAAAAATTTATAAATAAAAGCCACACTTACCTGACACATGCGGAACTCTGGTATAACGCCACGTCCGTATCCTGTTATGATACACCTGTTCTTGAACTGGGTGCTTCTGGTGTAATTAGGCATGGAAGCCATTTGTAGTTGGGCTTCGAGTCGAACTTTCATTGGCAGAAGAGTATTTCTGGAAATGTACCGCAAAGCCACCCAGTTTAACTCATTCTGGGCAAACTTGTGTCGCTTGTAGTTGTCGCGTACCATTAAGGTAGACACACTGGGTCCGCCAGGAAGAGGCACCTTGCGAATATCCGGATACCGTGGAGCCATTTGCGAGTAGAAATTTTCAACACCACTTGTCGAAGGTATCAATTCATCAACGTCGATGTCGATGTAGATATCGATCGTTAACCAATAGTAAAGATATTTACTACGCACGGCTGAAACCTGGATTTTTCAGTTACATGCCAGAGATATTACCACAATAGGGATTATAACAACCAAATAAGTGGGTATTTTGTTACTGTTTTGTTTATTGCAATTGCAATTGCAATGGTGTTACGTTTCAAAGTGTTCTTTGTTGGTTTTACACTAAAAGTTGTGTAATAAATTTCTTTGTAGCCAGTTTGTACAGTGTTTACAGTGGAATGTTACCAGACTTGAAACATTCAGTCTAACTGTCACATTCCTTTGCCAAGCTTCAGACTAGTACCATTCAGTAGCCGGTACTGAAGCATTGGTGCAACTCAAAATGTAGCAATACTTTAGTGTAATTCCAGCAATCCGGTCATCTCTTACAACTCAAACAGGCACAATACAGCACTGGAGTCTTCTGCTGTTTCAACAAGAATAACATATACAGACTTCATACAGAAAATTGCAGTATTCCCACAGGTTTAACTGGATAAACTGGATTAAATGGGGTTATTAAAGATAAACTCCAAATCAGGGGTAAATGTGTATCACGTGATACATTGAACAAAAACCTTATTAACATTTACAGTAGTAACAGTAATAGTAATAGTAATAATAACAGTTGAGGAATTTAACGTTATCTAATATGCGCTGTGTAGCACCATGTGGGTGGCAGTTTGTTAGCGCACGTTACAAGTCTGGCTGCAAACCCAAGATCGATCACTAACAAAGTTTAATCTTGGCTGGTACCGGTTTGTTACCACCAGTTACTACTAGTACTAGTACTAGTTACTACTAGTTAGTAATAGTATCAGATATTAGCATTGTAGATACTAGCGGTAGTTTACTCATCCACACACAAAACTACTATCCCAGTTGCTTGTTTGTTTCTTCTTCACGAAGAAGGCAAATGTCATACGCAAACCTCGATACTGCGCCTGTGAATCTACGCAGTCTTGACCTTGCAACCGCCGTCGAGTACCCCGACACCCTTCACCATTCTCTTCTCCGGTCAAAGTCCTCTGAAAAAAAGCAACAACAACAGCTACAACAACAAATGCAGCACTACCGACATTCGCAGATAACACACTCGTCCAATACCAAACCCACGTACCACCAAATGGAGCGAGTTTCCAGCGAGTCGCAGGGGAAGACCCCCAGCAAACGGTCCAAGCTGTCGACCCGTCTCAGCAGGATCTTCAGAACGACCACTACTGCAACTACAACTACAACAACTTCATCATCATCATTACCGTCTAGCGGGGCCCCTTTCGGTTCAACCACCACAACCACCACCACTACTACTACCCAGCACACGGCAGCCAGTAAAGCAGGTACTGCTACTGTCCATAACGAACACAGAGGCGTCAAGTACTTCTTCAAGGTTCACTTGGCATCTTTAGGTAACAGTAACGTAATAGGGATCAGCAGTAATAGAAAAACCGAGTGCGTGGATATCCTTATCAAACAACTGTTCAAGTCCTCCGACGATGAGGAAGACAGCGACGAAGAAGAAGAAGAAGAAGACAACGACAACAACAACGGCGAGGAAGACGACGACGCAGAAGCAGTGAAAACCCTGGTAAGTGAGGAAACGAAATCGAAGTCGCAGCGCCGGAATCGTGGTGAGTCTTCTTCTATCAGCAATACCATCTACAACCATGGCAGTTACCCTCCAGTGCCAATCGGTGCTGCCATCTCCACCGCACCACCTCCTCCTCTTACTGTTACTGGTAACAGTACCGCCGCCAGTAATATGCCGTACCACGATCACGATGTTAATCGGTTACCCCAGCAACCAGAAATCCAACCAAATGGTTCTAGTACTTCTCACGATAATCCATTAATTGTCGATGATGATAATCATCAAGAGATAAAATTCTCTCACAATCATAAAATCTCTTGTGCAGTCCCCAACTCAGTGCTTTTAACCCCAGGTTCAGCCAGGAAAATGGGTATCGAGTCCAGTACTGTTAGGGCCGCCGATCTGACTGGCGGCGGCAGTACTGGTAATGCAAATGGAGCCACAAGGATCGACAGTATATCTTCTGCTAACACTTTTGATAAGACTAGTTCTTCTTCTACCAATGAGCAGCAGCAGCAGCAGCAGCAGCAGCAGCAGCAGCAGCAGCATGAACCGGGGTATGATTACTGGCTCAAACGACGCGAAGAGTGGACGAAACCAAACCCGCAAGCGAAACCACGGCAAAGTACGTTGAGTCATATCCCAGTCGAGTCGTATCCGAAAGTTTACACTTCCATGATAGGCTCTCGTACTTTTAAGCAGCCAATGAGACTAGACGATGCTTTGAAAGTCATGTATGAAGGTTGGGTGGCTGATGGTACTTGGTTTGCAGACGAGAGACGGCCCACTATGAATACCTTACCAGGAAGCATGCTAGTTGCTCCAAGACGGTGATCCATTAAGATTATCACCACATTTTATCATCATCATTTCTCTTGAATAAAACGATACCGGCAACGGTGGTCTCCAAATCATAATAGAGGAGAAGTTTCGTTTCAGTTATTTATTCCGTGCATGTTCATATACGTTATTTTAATGTCATCATATATCATTTATCATAATCATTATCATTATCATTATCGCTAATCTTGATTTGCCTTGACAATATCAACTGTTTTTTCCAGGATCCTCAGTTCCCTGTCTAGTAACTCGGCCCAGTTCTGAACGTCTCCAGCCTCTTTCAACTTGGTGTTAGCATTACTGTTCAGACTGGTCCATTGTTTGCTTAGCTTTTGTAGTGTAACAACGTTCTGATCCAGTAGAGATGTTTGACTTTTGATAACTTTCCTATTCTCGTGTACTTCGGTGATTTTCTCAATCAAAGGTTTCTCCAGTTCAGCAGGTATTAATTTTAACTGTTTCTCGAACTTTGCTGCTGCAGCACCTAGAAGAAAACAATTTAAATTAGCAAAAAATGGCTTAGCTTTTATCAAAACCAGTGAGAGGTTTTTTTAATTCTCTCAACAATTCCACGTACCGGCTACTTCGTACTGCTGTGCCTGGCCTATCCAGGCTTCTTTGATGATCTTATTAGCTGGCGTTTCCTTCATTGTTTAGTTGCCATTGACACGACAATTGTAACAAATGTAATGATTGATTGCGAGTTTTATTGTTCGGATGTTACCGCGCACTACCGCCGACAACAACTACTACTACTACTACTACTAAGGCTGATGAGCATCGATCGCTTAACTGGCGGCAGTCATCGACTTTAACACAACTCGAAGCGAGCCAAGTAGCCCCGAGTTTCCTTATAATCATACACAACTGAAGGCGAATGGGTATCTGGTAGGAGATGGGTGATGGCGCTACAATGATAGAAGCTTTCCAGTTTAAGAAAGTTGTTGATCTGGGCACCAGTAACAAATCAGGCGACCGAATTGAAAGCATATGCGGGTACGGTGACCGACTGGCAGTCGGACTCAGTTCAGGGACACTGGAACTGTACTCCACCGTCGACCCGTTTTCAATTGAGTGTCCCTTGCATTTACAGTCCGTGTACAAGCGATTTTCCTCGGGGCCGATAACCAAGCTTGCAGTTCTCCGCGAAGTGGGCAGCCTGGTCGCCATCACCGACGGGTTTGTGAACTTGTACGACTTGGATACTTTTGAGCATGACGTGCAGCTCAGCAAAACTAAAAATGCCACAACGTTCACTTGCTACGGCGGTATCGAAGAAGTAGACAAAATCCCCACATCAGTGTCACGGCTGGCTGTCGCGTGCAGGAAACACCTGCTCATATACGAATGGCAGGATTCTGAGTTCACCCAGTCGAAAGATATAAGGATACCTGATAAAATACTCACAGTGGAGTTCTTGAGCCCGACTAAAGTCATTTGTGGGCTGAGCGCGGAATACGTTATTGCTGATTTTGTATCCGGCGAGGTGGCTATAACCTCTTTACCAGGGTTCCATAACAGTTCTAACTCGGCATTCAGCTCGGGGATAAGCTACATCAGCATGGTAGGAAGACAGCATTGCCCGCTAGCGCTGAAAATATCGTCACAAAACGCGCTACTGGTACGCGATAGAGCTTATGAGGTTATAGATGTTGAAGGAGAAATCAAAACTGACGGGTCTAATACCGAAGTTTTCAAAGAATCACCAAAATTGTTAGGGTTCTGCTACCCTTATCTGATTTGCGTGTTTGCTAATCATATAGAAGTGAGGAACCCGCAGACTTTTTCAGTGTTACAAGCTGACGAACTCAAAAAAATATCTTTCATCAGTAACGGTAAATTGCTGTACATGGCCACATCTACGGTTATATACCGCGGGTACATGGAAGACTTGCATAAACAGATTCACGAAATGGTACAAAACAAAGGCGAATTAGACGAGGCTATATCAATTGTTAGCCAGTTGGAGCCGGTACTAATGGATGATAGAGATCAATTATTACGCGAGCTGCAAACCGTAAAGGCTACAAAGTTGTTCGAAAATGGTAATTACCAGGACTCTCTTGTACTATTCTCGGAAATATCTGCTGCACCCCAGGTGGTAATAAAACTGTTCCCCAAATTAACTGAAGACGCAGAAGAAGGAGAGGCGGAGGATAAAGATGAAGATAAACAAGCATTACGAGCATTAATGACATACTTGGCAGATACAAGACGAAAGATATCTACGCTGTTTCAAAGCAAAGAGACACTGACGTTTAATGGGTACCAGTTGAGTAGAGAGATTTACGGTGACTTGGAAGCCGCGGCGACATTGGTAGACACCACACTATTCAAATGCTACCTAATCACCAATCCAGCGCTGGTCGGACCGTTGGTGCGAATCCATAACCATTGTGATCCGTCAGTGGTGGAAGACCGGCTTGGAAGGGCACACCGTTGGGTTGAGCTGATTGAGTTTTTGCATGGTAAGGGGTTACACGAAAAGGCATTACAACTATTGAAAAAATTATCTCAAGAAGATAACACTAATTTACAAGGCCCCGAGCCTACTATAAGGTACTTGAAACGGCTAACTAACCAAGACTCTGAGATCATTTTCAAGTACGCAACATGGCCATTATCTGTCAACGAAGAATACGCTAAGGAACTGTTTTTCTTTGACGACGATGTGATTGGCGGGCCTGATTTGACTCGAACAGGTGTGTTCAAGTACCTTCAATCCATTAACGCATCATACGATTTACAGGTGAAGTACCTGAAACACGTTATATTCACTCGAGGCGATAACTCACCGTGGTTCCACAACTACCTGGCTATAATGTATATCAAGTGGATTGTAGCCACCCACGACCCGATTGAAGAGAAGAGTCTTGCCAGCGATTTGGTAGATTTTCTAACGACATCAACCCACTACCGAGCTGATAGAGTACTGACCGAGGTACCGTTGCATGATACACGGTTTTTGCTGGTACGTGCAATCTTGTACGGCAAACTGAACGAGCACAACAAGGCGCTCATGATATACACGGATGACCTGAAAGACCACCAAAGCGCCAGGGCGTACTGCTCGCAAAAGTACCAGACGAACGCCAGCCAGGGCAAATCAGCGCTAGACGTTTTATTCTCACTGTACCTGCGCGACTCGGACGAGTACAGGGTACCGCTTCTAGAGCTCCTGCAAACCCAGGGATCACGGCTAGACATCGGAGACACGGTATCACGGTTACCCGACTCGCTGAGGGTGGACGAGATCACAGGGCTGCTCAAGAACCACATGCGACAGCTCATGTCGAAGATTGACGTGGGTCAGGCCGCCGGCGCTTTGGGACAGGTTGATTTACTGCGGGTACAGGAGACACTGCTGGTACAGCGGCAGCGGCATGTAACGGTAACGAACCTCACTACGTGCGAAGTGTGTCACAAACGGCTCGGAATGAGTGTCATTGCGTCGTTCCCCGACGCTGCCGTCCACTACGGTTGCGCCAAGGCGTACCAGGAGACGAAAGACCAGCAAAAGATCAGAAAGCTGCCGGTGAAACTGGGCGATCAATAATATTAGTATATTTATGTTTATATAAATTAGCTCTATGACCGAATATAATTAATGACCCCTGATGAGTACTTGACGAGTCTGTCTAGTCGTCCAGCTTCGGCGGAAAGCACGTTAGCAAACTCTTGTAGAGTTGGTTGTAATTCAGATAATTCTCTTCGGCTTTCAAGAATAACATCGCCGTGGACTTTTAGAAACATATCCATCCATGCTTGCACGAGTTCAAAATGCTTTCTAACCTTTAACGAGAAAATCATTGCCTCGATAAAGGATACCAGCTCAATGTACGGCGGCGTAGAAACCAGCGACCGTATTTCCAAATCCGTGCTGGAAGGACTTAAATTGCAAAGAAGTTTTAGGAACTCGGGGTAGTCACGTACCCGCAGTAGTTTAGTGAACTCAGACTCTGCAGAGACGATCGCACTGAGATCAGGAGTTTTCTCCAAAGTAGGTTCAGATTGTTCATTGGCATTAGCACCGGTAGAAGCTGTAAGGAAAAACGGAGCGCGTTCAGGTGCCTTGGGAGGTTCAACAGGTTTATTGCGTTCTTTGATAATTTCCAAGTTTACCAAAGTGTTGAGTTTACTTCGCGGCTGGAGACTCAAAGTCTGCAAGTCTGAACTTATTTGATCAACCGGCTCAAAAACGTCTTCGTTATCGCTGAAATCCGCGTC
Organism: Groenewaldozyma auringiensis; assembly: GCA_030574195.1. Classification (NCBI taxonomy): domain Eukaryota; kingdom Fungi; phylum Ascomycota; class Dipodascomycetes; order Dipodascales; family Trichomonascaceae; genus Groenewaldozyma; species Groenewaldozyma auringiensis. The sequence goes on from JAJMEP010000024.1 coordinate 26,833, forward strand.
TTCATCGTCTGAATCTTCGTAAGCACCTTCAATGATGTTGACGCCACCGTCACCGGCGACATTAGGCAGCTGGATGTTTTGGATATCGTCTTCGGAAATGTGGCGGGTGGAGACTTGATGGAACTGGGCATGGTTAGTCCATAGCTGGACACCCGACCCCTTCACATGCGACGTAGCCAGCCAGTCTCCGTTAGGGCTTACTCGCAAACAAGTAACTGCGTTACTGAGCTTAACTGCGTCAATGCACCCGCCAGTGGGGATATCCCAGGTACGGATAGTGTTGTCCCACGATCCACTGAAGATCCAACGCCCATCGGGGCTGAAATCCAAACTTGTGATTTTACCAGTGTGGCCCCAGAACTCTCGCACCGTTTTCTTGGTCTCAATGTCCACAACAATGATAGACAGGTTATCGACAGAAATGGCAATTAGGTTCGACCCAGGGTGCTGCCTGATATGGTTGAGTGGCCACTCCAAGTCTATATCCTTGACCAGAGCACCAGTTCGGAAATCGTGGAACCGCAAATGGCCGTCCAGTGACCCTGAAATGACATTCTTGTTGAAAATGTCAACTGCCAGACCCGTGATAGCCTTTGTACTGCCGGTATTGAACTTACGTCTAACCACACCACTCTGCAAGTTGTACATGGCAATACCGCCTCTGGAAGACCCCACGAGCCCAAAGTTACCACACGCGGTCACGGCTACCGACTTGACAATCCCGCCGTCGCTGGTGGCCAGCTCGTATTTACCGACAATGCCTCTGTCGCCGTCCCAGCTGCGAGCAAAGGGCAAGTCCTTGTGTGCAGTGACAATATTATCCCATCTACCTTGTTTATCTCTCTGGTAAGCCAGGGCGGTGATTTCAGGTAATTTCTCCTGGTTGAGTTTGCCGGCCAGTCCACCGACCCGTTTCCCGTTAACGACTTTAGCCCGTTTTTGCGAGAATTCGTGGCTCTGACTGTCCTTTCGTAACGAAAACGCCCACAGGGAACGGTCTCTAGATGCTGACAGCAGGAAATGCGCTTCCTCGTCGGTGAACTCCATAGCCACAGGGGCTTCTGAGTGGCCACCGCGCGACCGCAGTACACGAGGAGGCGACGAGATAACGGACTCTGAGTTTGACGTTATAGATGGATCAAATACTAGTTCCTGTAGTAAGTTATCGCCCCCTGAGCTGACGATTATTGGTTGCCCGTTAAGGTAATGCAGTTTGGTCACGCCTCCATGCGCAGCGTCATGGGTGCCTCTAACAGAGTGGATTCTGCGCTTGGTGTTTAGGTCGTAGAAAAAAATGTCTCCGCCGCTTGTGCCCACGGCGAAATGCGGCACTCCGTCGGTTCTGAACGATAATGCGGTGATCTGGTCGTCCAAGCTAAGTCTGAACAATACAGTATCCTTTCTGACGTTAAGGAAAACAATCTCACCCGAAACCAATGCCACGGCAACGGTATCGAGCACTGGTGCAGCTTCAACGGAAACAATCTCTGATCCGAATTCTTGCTGCGACGTGAACAGGAGTTTCCCAGTACGTATGTTGTAGAGGAGCACGGTTTGCTCGGTGACCACGAGGATCTTGTTCAGGTACGTAGGCAGATGGATAATCTGGACGACTTTGCCCAACAGCTGGGGCAACTTGAGCGTGGTGTACAGGTCGGCGTCGCTGGGGTTCTTAGGATCAATCTTATAAATATGTACAGACTGGGCTGATCCCACGCAGAGGTACTCGCCAAACACCAGCAGCCCCGTGATACTGTCCTTAGCCGTGAGCCCTTCCACAGAGATAGAGTGCTCAAGCCGGCCACGCTTGTATATGCCGATAGTCTGGTCCCAGGCGGCGAACGTGTAATGAAACCGCGAAGTCAAGCATGTTACATTACCGGCAGATTCGGGCGAAGAAGCAGCAAACAAAAGTCGCAAAGACCCGGCATCGTAAATCTGAATTGATTTCTGAACAGCAGTGGCAATAACAAACGTGTCGCCTAAAGATGTAACTGCAAAGGGTACTGGTCCAGTCACAAGTCCAATAGTCTGTAAATGTTAGAACGAGAACTGAAAAATAAAAGTAAGAAAAACACTAAAACATACTCTGAAAGGCGAGAAGATCTTGGAAGCATGCTTCTTACCGCTGACCTTGGTAGTACGACGCTTCTTTGTAATAAGGTCCTCAAGACTTTGGTCAGAAATCATTCTTGAAGGGTACTTGATTGAAATTTTTTAACCTGAAAAATAAAAAAAAAAATATTTATCTCCAGTAGTATATACGCAGTTAAAATTTGCCGATCGCGATTGTTTCAGCCCTGCTATAATAACGTTAGGATGTAAGGCTAGCTAGTGCTGTACCTGTATCTGGGCTTAAGTGTGTAAACCAACATTTAACCAGGTATTTGAAGTTTAATAAGTGGATTGGATTTCTTCTAGAATGAAGGAAAAACAGATTGTAGGAGTTTGTTTATAATAATGGCAATGATAAATTGTGCGAACCAAGCTTTTCAGTGCTGTAGAATGTTATACACCAATTATGAATCCACTATAAGAGTTCTTACCATTCCTTTGAATGGACAATTTAATATTTGACATTGCTACTGAGTTCATTCTGATATTAAAGTTCTGCAATTCACATGTCATAATCGTTTTATGAAGAAAAGACGTCACACTTCAATGTACATGGGCACGTCCGCATAGGCTGGCTTAATGGCTTACAGATTCAACTGAGTATACTACGACTACACTTAACAATAAACACCATGAATTGGATTACTCTGAATCACCTGCATTTCATTATAAAACTAGTTGAAGGGGTTGTTAAAATACTAAACTTTTCTGATCTCGAAGTAAAGCTTGTTGTACCATGTCCCGATCGGGTAATTCAGGGGCCTTAACAACGATGATGAAGGCTGAGCTTTCCCATTACCCGAAACCTGTATGTATACAATTGTTTTTATGTTCAAAATGCATTTGTAACTTTCCAATTGAGTACCAAGCTTTACAGGTTTCGTTGGTCACGTGTGGAAGCCCTTTTCTTCTCTTTCCGCATTAACTTACACAGGTGATTATCATTTAAAGAAAAGTCTGAACAGACTTTTATATACAACTATTTGGAATCTATCAATTCACCATTCATAGCAGCTTATTTATGATATTTCTTCTTGTTAACATTACCAAATCAAGTGGATCAAAACACAGGTACCGGTATCGATAACGATTGGCTGAACGGGTATGATAACTCTTATCGGAACATATTTGGCGATCCCGAGGAGTTTAATTGTTTAACGTCATGGACTTTTTAAATACACTTGGATAGCGATCTGTAACCCACGTTTTTTCTCTCTTTTTGTTAACTCACTAACATTGCCATGTCTGCTGGTAGCGAAGAAACGACCGCCAGCTCCAGCACGGAGACCCCTTCGTCGAGCAGTTTAGCTGTAGCCGTCGACGGCGAGATGGACGTCATTACCAAAGTCAATAGCATTGACCGTCAAGCGTCTGAAAGCGCTGGCGTCGGTGGACGAATCTCGCCCAACGTTAACCCTTCAACCACTTCGACCTCGACCACAACGACAACTACAACAACGTCAACTGGCAAGACGTTCACGCGCAGCTCGTCTGCATCGTCTAATAGGACTGTTGGCAGTATCATGGCGACCGTACCCCGCATTGGCAAGATAGGCGTGTGCGCTATGGACGCTAAGGCACGGTCTAAGCCTTGCAGACACATTCTCAACAAACTTATTGAACACGGTGAGTTTGAGACGGTTATTTTTGGCGATAAAGTCATTTTAGACGAGTCTATTGAGAACTGGCCTACGTGCGACTTTCTCATCTGCTTTTTTTCCAGAGGGTTCCCTCTGCAGAAGGCCATCGAGTATGTTGATCTGCGACGACCGTTCTTAGTTAACGATCTCCAACTTCAGAAAATCCTTTGGGACCGAAGACTTGTACTTTACCTTCTCGATGCGTGCAAAGTACCCACTCCAGAGCGAATCGTTATTTCAAGGGACGGCGGCCCAAGGGCAGACGAGCCTGTACGGAAGAAGCTGGAAACTCACTCGGTTTTCCTCAAACACGAAGATGAGCTGAAATTTGAGATGATCGATGTTGATACTCTGAAAGTCAGTGACGGTCGTACACTTACCAAACCGTTTGTTGAGAAACCTGTCGACGGCGAGGACCATAACGTTTACGTTTACTACCATTCGTCCAACGGCGGCGGTGGTAGACGGTTGTTCCGCAAAGTAGGTAACAAGTCTTCGGAGTTTGATCCTGATCTGGTGTACCCGCGTACGTCTGGCAGTTATATCTACGAGAAATTTATGGATACCGACAATTACGAGGACGTTAAGGCGTATACTGTAGGCACAGGGTTCTGCCACGCTGAAACTCGTAAATCACCCGTCGTGGACGGCGTGGTGCGACGAAACACTTATGGGAAAGAACTCAGGTTCGTCACTAAGCTGAGTGACGAGGAGATACGAATGGCCAGTAACATTTGCGAGGCCTTTGAGCAGTCTATCTGCGGGTTTGATTTATTGCGAGTCAATGGGAAAAGCTATGTCATTGACGTGAATGGGTTCTCATTTGTCAAGGATAACAAAGATTACTATGACAACTGTGCACGGATTTTGCGTCAAATGTTTATTAAGGCCAAGCGTGAACGTGAGAAACGACACTCTATTTCTGAAGCATCTCACGAAGAGAAGCAGCAGAAATGGGTGTTGAAGGGGGTTATAATGGTTGTGCGACATGCCGATCGTACCCCCAAACAGAAATTCAAGTTTTCATTCAAGTCCAAGATATTTACTGATCTGTTACAAGGTCACCAGATTGAAGTTATCATCAGGAACAAGGACCATTTAAGACAAGTGTTGGCTATAACCAACCAAGCGTTGAAAGACGGCGCTGAAGATCCTGCTAAACTGATTCAATTGAAAACTGCGTTGGAGAAGAAATTGGAGTTACCAGGTACAAAAGTACAGCTTAAACCTGTTTTCAAAGACAATGAGCCTGAAGTTCTGGAAAAAGTACAGCTGATTATCAAATGGGGTGGCGAGCCTACCCATTCAGCAATGTACCAGGCGTCAGATCTGGGTGAACAAATGAGGAAAGATGCATTGTTGCTTAACCGGCACGTACTAGACGACGTCAGTCTTTACTCGAGTTCCGAGCGAAGAGTGATAGCGTCAGCGAAAATCTTTGCTAATTCATTTTTAGATGAAGCTGATATCACTGATGACCAAATCAATATCCGCAAGGATCTACTCGACGACAGTAACGCTGCCAAGGATCTAATGGACCAAGTCAAGAAGAAGCTGAAACCAATGCTTCGCCAAGGTGTTGATCCGCCACCCCAATTCACCTGGCCCGACAAAGTACCCGAACCCTTTGTTGTTTTGAGCCGAGTAGTAGAGCTGATGACGTACCATAAAAAGTTGCTCAACTTCAACTACGAGCACAAGGACGTTACGACTTTCCAGTCCAGATGGTGCTGCAACGAAGACCCGTTACTGTTTAAAGAACGATGGGAGAAGTTATTTGCCGAGTTTCTTTCTGTGGATAAAGTGGACCCTTCAAAGATCTCGGAGCTTTACGATACTATGAAGTACGATGCTTTGCACAACCGTCAGTTTCTGGAGAATGTGTTCAAGCCCGACCCCAGTATCCAAGAACCGCCAGTGGCAGAGTTTCAATCACTCAAGGCATACTTTGCCACGTACCAGCGGTCGCCGTCGTACCAGCCGAACAACAAGCAGCAGCAGCAACAAGAACAGTACCAGGAAAATAATGGCCCCTTTGACAGCCCCATATACTCGTACCTGCGCGAGTTGTTCAGCTTAGCGAAGATTCTGTTTGATTTTGTGTGTCCGCAGGAGTACGGGATCGAAGACCAGGAGAAGCTCGACATAGGGCTACTTACAAGCATGCCCTTAGTCAAGCAGATCTTGAACAACCTTGAGTGGCTGCAGAAAAGCGACAGCGGCGCCAGTATAGTGTACTTCACCAAGGAGTCGCACATCTACACGTTGCTGAACGTTATCTACGAGTCCCAGATCCCCACCAAAGTTGCGCGAAACATGCTGGCCGAGCTCGACTACCTGACCCAGATCGCGTTCGAGCTGTACGAGTCCGAGGACGTGAGTACGAACAAGAAAAGCTACTCGATCAAGATGACGATATCGCCGGGATGTAACAGCCAGTCGCCGCTCGACGTGCAACTCGACTCGAAACACTGTATATCGTGTATCCCGCGCCGGTCATTCACGCGCCACCTCGATGCAGATATCGTCATATCCAAGCTCCGATCAAAGTTCACCAGAGTATGCATGCCCAAAAAGTTCATCCCAGTCAACATATCACCAGCTGATACTCCTTCCATTTGATGTATGTATAAATAAATGATAATTTCATTATAAATGTTATTGAACCTTTCTAGATATGGTTTATGGCTGATGGTAGATGGTAGATAGTAGAATATAATTTCTATTCTAGGTCAGTCATATATGTTTTTTACAATGTTGTGAGTTGCTCGAACAACGCAGATATACTCTCACCGTAATGGTTACGACGTATGCACTCTGCGAAGATGGAGGATATGTCGATGACGGTCAGCTTGGCGGATTTTTCGACTCGTTCGGGGGCAATAGGGTAAGTATTGGTGACGACTATATGGTCGATACAAGGACAAGCCGTCAAAGCTTCAAGAGACCCGTCGCTGAATATCCCGTGGGTGGCTACAATGTACACTGACTTCGCTCCGCAGTTAAGTCTGCAGTGCTCTGCAGCGGCTATAAACGATCCAGGTCTATCGATCATATCGTCAAGAATGACCGCGGTCTTATCCCGCACATCGCCGACCAGCGCTATCAGCCGCTCTTCGTGCTGGTAGCTGCCCTCTTCGTCGTCGTCCGAAAGGTCAGGATCAACTGACCCGCCCAGCGCGTGTGATGTCTCGACATTGTTATTGTTGGTGGACATGATTGATTCTTGCATCTCCTCGTTGACAGGGCTGCCGTCTCTTTCGTCGGCGTGTCCTTCGTCGGCAGACCCACTGCTCTTCTCGCTGCCGGCAACAGACGAAGTGTAGTCCTCGTCCACGACATGGCCCTGGACAACTCTTGCTACCTGGATCCCGTGGGCGTTGACCAGCCCGTTTTCGTCCTCGTAGTCGTCTTCGTCGTACCGCTGGTCGTCGTCGTTGATATTGTACTGGGAATTACTTTCAGGATCCAGCTTCTTTCTATCTGAATCAACAAACGGATCGTATTCTGATATTCTAGCTGCTGCTGAAGATGCAGCAGCCACTGAGGCCTCCTTCGACCCATTAAATAAATTATCCCTCCCGGGTCTGTTATCATTATTTGTGCTGTTTGTATTGGTGTTGGTGCTGGCGTTTTGACCTGCAACGCTGTTGGCACCACCGTAGACTCTTGGCGTAGCAGGGATCCCCTTATCCGGATGACGTCTTCTGTCGGTATGGATCATTGCAAAGTTGACCTTGAGCGCGTCAGCAAGAGCAGTGACACGCTTGGTACCGCCAGGGTTCTTGGACACGATCACCGCGTTCTGGTAGTCGGGGATGTTGTGCTTGATCCACCGAGCTAGCGTAGGGCCAGCGTACAAGTTATCAACAGGCTTGGAGAAGAACCCTTGCATCTGCGATGCGTGCAGGTCCATGGTGATGACATGGTCGGCGCCGGCCATTGCCAGCAGGTTAGCGAGCATTCGCGCGGTGATAGCGCCCCTATGTTTCTTCATCTTGCTCTGCTTCGAGTACGGAAACAAGGGCAAGACCGCAGTGATCTTGTGCGCTGACCCTCCACGGCACCCAGAAATCAAGATAAGCAGCTCCATAATGGCGTCATTGATGGTAGAGCTGCCCGACTGGACGACGTAGACGTCCTCGTCTCGCACAGAGACCCCGATCTCAATCGAAGTCTCTCCGTTGCTGAAACTTCGCAAAGTACATGGACCGGGCTCACAACCGAGTCGCTCACAAATCAGCTTCCCAAGCTCAGGATGGGACGAGCCCACAAACACATGTGATTTCCTCATGATGGTTTACTGTATGTGTGTATGTGTCCTCAGAAGTTCGAACGGTTGTGAATTGCGGTGGTGGTTTTGGTGGATGAAATCCCGCCAATGATAGTTGTTGCAAAATCTTTACAAGAAGATATCACAGGGGAAGAGAAAAAAAAAATCGTAGACTGTGGTAGTTAGTAGTGGTCAGAGAGAGATAGTGAGCGCACTAGTGCTTGTGAAAGTAACTGACTTAGCATTGGTCACCGCGGGGGCTTTTTTCTTCGATCTCACAAAGTGAAGAGTCTGCCGTGCGGCTGAAACAAAATACTAGCTCATTTGAATACGCGTTGGAACTGTTGGTACTGTTTGTTGGTTAAATAGGTGGATAAATTACATATAAATAGGGATTACTCGCCGCGGATACGACGTGCTAGTTGCATGTCTTTTTGGAAAATGGTGACTCTCTTGGCATGCAACGCGCATAAATTAGTGTCTTCGAACAGGTGAACAAGATAGGCTTCCGAGGCCTCTTGCAAAGCTTGAATAGCGGTCGATTGCCATAGTAAGGTTCGGGTAGGGCCCAAGTAGTCTTGCAGGACTTCTCTCACCAGACGCGCAAAGGGCAGCCGCTGAATGAGCAGGTCGGTCGACCGCTGGTACTTGCGTATGTCCTGCAACGCTTTCATCCCGAGCCGTCGTCGTGGCTGCGACGGATGTCGCCTGATTGGCGTACTGCTCGATACTGAAACTAGTTAGATGAATTAAAAAAAGTGAGCCGTTTTCCTTTTTGACTTACTGACTGTACGCAGAGGCGAAGGTACTTGAGTACGTCTTCTGCTCATGTTCAAGACCGACTCTATCGGCGGACCTCTCAAAGGTCTGTGCGATGGAGTCGTTTGGTACTTCCTGCCACTCATTTTGGTGTTTGGCGTTGACAAAATGTAAACAAAATCAAAGTTTCAGTCAGATCGATCGTGTTTAACTAGTTACTAGTACTAGTAGTTAAAACTGGAGGTAGAAATTTTATTGATATTGGGGGACCAGCTTAGGATACTGGCAGATGGATGGGAAAGATGGGTTTACGCAGGTAAAGACAAGGAGAAGAAACAAGTACAAAGTCAGAGAAAAGACGCTGGACGACCATTTGGCCAATGTAACTGCCAAAAAGCAAACTGTCAAGTCTAGTAAATTCTACCAAACGGTTCTATCTACACTTGACGATAATGGTATTACCACTATAACTGACATAAAATGTCTTGGGTTAGGGTCTGTATCAGACTCTACGAACTCAGTGTACCAGTTATCGCTACTAGCTTTACTGGTCGAGCATTTCGGGGCTGGAAATGTCAGTGCTTGGGATCCAATTTTCAACGATACCGATAAATTGATCTTGAGTGACCTTGGGGTATCAGTTGTACCGGACGATATTTCAGCTACCAACGGCACTACGCTTTTTTACATGCCTCATGCTCCGTTCAGTTTGACTGATAAGCTTATTGAACTGAACTCAGACTCTTCTCTACATATACTTGGCAACTCGTGGCAGTTTTTAACTGATAAAGTCAGTCTCAAAGATCCCAGCGAGATCTACCCTAATATATACAGCGCTTTACAATCATGGACCCAAATACCCGTCCCGCTTGAAGAGACGGGTTCCTGGTTTCTCACTGCGTTCGGCGATACAGCTCTACAGATCAAACAAAAGTAGTTATTTATAATGAAAAATTAATACAACGCTATTAATAATAATGATGATAATGATAATATATGGCTTTTCTTTTCTTTTCTTTCTATTTATTTATGCCTTCTCGTATTGTTCCCAGTTATCGAGAATGTCTTTGATTTTGGTACTGCCGGTAAGGTTGTATACTTCTTCAAAGTACTCGCGGGTGATTTCAAATGGTCGCGCAGTCAAGTTAGGAATGTACTTGTTGATAAGACTGGCAGGCTTGACTGCAGACTGGATGATCTTTTTGCTGAGGAAATTCTTGAATGGGCCCACACCGCTTCTTAGGTACGACGAGTGGAACGGCACACTGATACCCTTCAAGGGGATAGTGGCGAACCCTCGTTCGAGGTCAATAGGCTGTGGCTTGCTCAAACTCTTCTCAGCAACCTCGGCAACTATCTCATGCAAATGCTCCTTGACCTTCTCGACAGACAACTGTTTCAGCAGATCGTCAATGTTGATTTTCTGGATCTTGATGAAGTTCAAAGTGTTGGTCAACGTGTCCAGACCGCGCAAGTCACCAGCAGTCACGTACTGTTGGTTCTCGACATTGTAGTTGACAATCTCCAAAAGCCACTTGGTCTGCTCGGCAATATGCTCAACCACGAACCGTAACGCAGCATCATTGAACGATGGCGAAATACGCGAGGGGTTGACGGCAATCATACCATAGTTGGATCGTCCCAAGCTGTCTCGAGGAACAGCGACTTGCATGGTCATACCACGGTAAAAGACAACATCAACCAAGTTCTCAATAGGCATAACGTCTCCCAAAGAGGCCAATGCAGAGTACTCACCCAACGAGTGACCGGCAAAAACGCTATTGTTGTCGATCAACCCCTTGGCCTTCATATCCTCGAAACTGGCCTTCTCCATAAGAGTCAACGCAGGCTGAGTGAACTGGGTGGATGACAGCAGCCCAGTAGGTGATCTGAAAGTATAAGAGTCAGTCTCCTCGGTGATTTCCTTGAAAATCTTCTCGGTCTTGGGCACACCGCTCTCGTCAATAGTCTCAAACATCATTGAAATATAGTTCTCTCGAATAGCCTTACCCTTGGCACCACCGAAATAGATGGTCAACTCCTTGGGGTTATTCTTGACAATATCAACGATACTGAACCCGTAGCTGTTTTGGAAATGGACATCAGCACGGTCCCAAACGTTCTTGGCGACCTCGCTGGACTCATACAAGTCCATACCCATACCTTGTTCCTGGGAACCCTGGCCTGTAAACACATAGGACGTGGCGGGCTGTTCGACCTCAGCTTCACCAATCAAAACGGGTTCTTGGGTCTCCCGTTTGACAGACTCAACCTTGATGATTTTTCGGCCATTGATCATACCAACGTGTTCCAGCTTGGTCTCAATGTCGTCGTTGGGCAACACCATGCCGACAAACTTACAGCTGAACGCTCTGACCCGCTTGATGTTGTTCTCAGCAGCCCACGTCTCGACCAACGATCGCACAGCCGCAGACGAGTACATGCCGTGGGTGATAGTACCAGGCAGGCCAACGTACTTGGCAAACGTCTTGGAAACATGGATAGGGTTATAGTCACCAGACACAACAGCATAAGGCTCGTTGGATGAAGGTGCACGAGAGGTAAGGGGAGTACCGCCAGCGTTCAAGCTGATACCAGTATCGAAATGTATAGGCTGCTCAACAGCATGTCCGTTTCGTTCCAAGTAATCAGTAACAGGGTTACCGTAAGACTCGCCAGCCTCGTAGTTGATAGACCCAATCTGGATGACTTCCTTGGTGGGTAACTCGAAGAACACTTGTCCAACAGTCTCAACAGAGCTGAAAACAGACTGGTTCTTGTACTTGACAAACGAGGTGGTTCTGAACACCAACGAGGTGCCCAAAAGGTCAAAGCTGGAATCATCGAGCTCGAACCATTCTTTAGACTGCAAAACTGCAACATCCTTGGGCGATTTCAAATGGACTTCGACGGGGGTCTCTTCCTTTTGCAAGAAAGTAGACTCAAAGTCTGTGAAAGTACCTCTGTACAAGAACTGGGAGGTGACCTCCAAAATAGGCTGTCCGTCACGGGTAAGCAACCCGGCAACTTCAACAACTTTACCAGAATCCTGGATCAAAACACTCTTGAGACTGGCACTGGCGCGGACTTTATCACCCTTGCGTAAAGGCTCAACCCCTGGGAACATCTTGAACCCGTTGGACAAATGCACTAACCGTAAGATATCACCGTCAATGACCCTGGGGAAAATACCAGTGATGATAGCCTTCCATCCTAACACAATAGCAAAATCCATGGGAGCAAAAGTAGTCTTCCCTGGACGCTCAACAAACGCCTCTCCGTTGTTGCCAACAGCATGGGTGAAATCAGCAATAGCCTTACCGTCAATCTCAATAGTCTCGCCATCCCAAGGTTTGGTAACGTCAAGGTCAGCAGGGAAAGTGGTCTTGGATCCGAACCAAATCTTCCAGTAGAAGTCCTTGATACGGTCGTTACGTCCCTTCATAACCTCAGAGATGGGAGCAAAGCCATACTCGGGGTTATAAATGTAGAGCAAATCAAGAGCAACAGGGGTCTTATCAAAAGATCGCTCTTCAATCATTTGTACCTTGATGACATTCTGTTCTGTCTGCGAAATCTCAATGATTTTGCTGAGTTTATCGTGACGAGGCTCAAATACCGAAATGACAGTCTTATCAGGGTTACCACCGTCAGTGATCTTGACAACAAGCCCCTGGGCAGGACTCAAAATGGTCTTGATAGGGTTAGGCTGGTGCTTAGTACCTTGCACAATAATACTGGTAGTCAACAAAGCGTATCTCCAGCCGTAAGAATCACCGGCCAAAACTCGTAACCACTTGTCCTGGCTAGGCAAAGATCCCGAGCCACTGATGGTGTAAGTGGTTGAAGAGCTGGTTTCATGCTTGATGGAAACGCTACCGGCAAGACTTTCCTCGCTGATTGACAAGTTCTGCTCGGGAGCAACACCACCAAAATACTCAATAACCGGCACTTTACTCTCATCACCGTCATACTTATCCTGCAATAACGAGGCAATGTGGCCCTCGTGGACGCTGTCCAGGATTTCCTTGATGGGCTGGTCGACCTCGTTGGAGAACTGAGCAGCAACGGGACCGTGTAAAATACAAGTACGACCAACGTCATTACCAACAACAGCGGCCAAGTCTTCAGACTGCCACAATGAATCTTTCTTGAAGTAGAACTCAAAGTTCTCATCCAGAGCAGGCACAAAGGGGACAGGCTTCTGAGCAGGACGACGGGTCAACAGCAAAAAGTAGTCCTTATCCTGGGCATTGATGATCTGGTTAGCGGCATCGGGGTAAGTATCCAAAATGGTCTGCAACACGGGGACAGGGTTATCCAACTGACCAAACGACTGCAAGACTGACAAGTTCCCTGAAGACGAAGTGAACCGTTCTTCGAGACGTCTGATGAAATCACCGGTAAGGTTTCGCAAAGTAAGATCGATCCATCGGTTTTCCTTCTTGACAAACAACAACTCAACCAATCTAGCCACAACTTCGTAGTAAGTCATATCCTCAAGGTCAACGACTTCGCCCTTGGCGTTCTTGCCGAACCACACTTTCTGGAAATCGTCGTTGAGCTTCTTGATCAAGTAATCACGCTTGGAGTCCAAAATAGCCTGTCGCTTGTTTTTAGGCTGGTTGAATACAGTGCTGTCGAGCTCGTGCCAGAGCAACACACCTCTAGTGGCAAGCTTGTGGATGGGCTCGCCCATCTCGGACTTGACGGTGATGATACCGCCGGTGGGCTTGACGTAAGTCTGTTCCCAGGACTTGTCGTCGACACCGGCCGCGTCGCTGATGGCCTGCTTAGCGGCAGGGGACGTGAACGCCTCCTTGGCGACCATGACCCGCGATCCCATGAGGAACCCGTCAAAGGGCATAGGCGGGTAGTTGTAATGGGTAGACCACTGACCAGTAAGGTAAGGGTACGTATCCTTATCGCTACCGAACCCAGACCCGGCAACCAAGATGATATTGGGGTACTTTCTCATACGGGCGTACATTTGCAAAATAGGTGCGTGGAAATCTTCAAAAGAGTGATGTCCACCACCACGACCACCGGTCCATTGGATGATGACAGGGAAGTCAGGGTTGGCGGCAGCAATGTTGATTGCAGATTGGATACTTTCAACGGTACCAGGCTTGAACGAAATATGTTTCAACCCCAGAGTTCGGATATACTCGTTACCGATCTCCAAACTAGGCACACCGGCACCGATAGTCAACCCTTCAATGGGCACGCCGTTCTTCCTCAATTTCTCGATAAGAGGGATACACCACTGCAGCATTGCGGGGTTAACGTACAAAACGTTGAGAGAGATCCCCACGCCAGGCGCAGTCGAGTTTTCAATTTTCTCGAGAGCACCAGTGAGAAGTTCCGGTCGGAAATAGCCACCACCGGCCAACTCAATATGGTACCCGGCGTTCAAAGTTGCGGCCACAAACTCCGGTCGCACAGTGGTAGGAGTCATACCGGGGACCATGATAGGAGGTCTCCCCAAGAGTCTACTGAACTTAGTATCGACGAACTTCTTACCAGACTTGGTTTGAATCAACTTTGGCGAGAACTCCTTGACCCAGTCAACGGCAAATCGCACAGCCTTATCTTCGCGGTCAAAAAGCTCCTGCTTGTAACCGAAATCCTCTTGCGAGGCGGCACCGTCCAGAACACCAGCAATGATAACCCGCACACCGGTACCTTCTTTGTTTCTGTGGGTGAGCAGCCCCAACCCTGAAACGCCACCGGGACCAAAATCCAAAATGTGGGTAGTGGAGAACTTGGTAGCGATTTCCCAGTTAACGGGCAACACGGTGATCAGCTCGACCAATCGGGGGATAATAGAAGCGCTCTGCTTTTGACGGAAATCGGTACCGTCAAAGGTATCGTAAACGGGCAATGCGAGCTCCGAACCGGTAAATGCGACACCGGCAGACTGCAAGTCATTGATGATAACGTTGGTAGCACCATCAAGCAAGGGAGAATGGAAAGGAGAAGTGACGGGCAAAAATCGATTGGAGAACCGCAACTTTCGCTGACCGTAAGGAATTCTACCTTGGTCCAACCCGGTGGGGGCCTTAGCCTTACGCAAAGACAGGTTAAGACCGTAAAGCGACATTGGAGGACCGGTGACGACCATATTTCTAGCACCATTGATCAAAGAAATGACGATATGTTTTTCCTTGGGCAAGTGGACGTTTGTCGTATCAATGTATTTTTGCAGTTGGTCCTTGGACAAGTCTCTGACAGACAACATGGGAGACGGTTTACCCTCGCCGTTGGCGATACTATCTTCCAAGACCGAGGGGGGCAAAGAAGTGTGAGGGTACTGTTGCTGAGACCGTAACCCAATGTAGAAAAAGATGGTCATTGCCTTTGCGGCAGCCTGGTAGAACGATTCCCAGCTGTCTGAGGAGGCGATAGCGACAGCAGTGATCAGACCTTGGGAGTGACCGGTAGCGCCGGCCAAATGCTTTCTAAGCTCACCAGGAGTCTTACCGAGCACAGTTGCGGTGATGGCAAAGTGGGTCAACTGGATGATCCCAATCACGGGCACTGATACTGGAGCATACACAAGGTAGTCTGTATCGGGGGTAGTTTCTGGGGTGTTTAACCAACGCAGAACGTCCAACCCTTTAGAGTACACTTTGATGGCATCTTTTTCCTTTTGGGACAGATCCAACAAGGTTTTCGTGATGAATTGCACGAAATCACCAACGATATCATTGTAAACGCTGTACACTTGGCGCAGCTCCTCGAAGTAGTCTTCAGAGTTACCCTGGCCACCAAAAATGGCATGTAAAGTAGCGTTCCCCTCGTTGGTGGCTCTGAGTAAAGCTGAATCGTACGATTTCAAAGGTCGATTAGCAGCCAAACGGGCAGAATAGTAGTTCTTGACGATCCCGTTGATCTTATCTGAGGTAACTTCGTTTTCAGCCATCAGCGAGGCGGCAATAGCATGGACGTCGTTACCTTGCAAGAATCTGACCTCGAATTCGTTGAGAATCAGAGCCAATGCATCATCGTAGGGTCCAACCTCGTCTTCTTCAACGAGTCCAGCAACGAACCCGAGGAAAAGGGCCAAAAGCTCAGCAGAAGTAGACGGTTCACCGTCACCGGACTTATCTTCAGTGGCGGCGGGCAAAGTAGACACGAACTGGTCCTTCAATTGGGTGAAGTTCAAGTAAAGACCAGTGGGTACTAGCAAAGTGTGTTCAATATCGCCATGGCTCAAAACCAATGGTCGCAAAGACGCAGCAGCGTGAGGAGTGCTAACTCCAGTACCATACATCCTGTCTGAAATGAGATTAGCAAAAGAAAGAAAAACAGATAAGCAAGAGTAGTAATAAACAGATGACTTACGCTGATACTGAAAAGTCAAGAATCAAAAACGAAGGAAGGTAGAATAAAATAAGAATAAAAAAACAACAACCACACTGGTGAAATCTCAGTCCTAAACGAGTCAGTTAGCATAAGAAACAAAATGTGAATAATGACAAAAAGTATTCAAGCAAAAAAAAAAACGTACCTTTGCTTCAAAGAAGTGTTCAAAGGGATGGAATCAAATGGGATTTTCCAGTATTCCGTCAACGAAATATAACAAGAAGAAAACCCTGGATACCACGAAAGTCCTTTGGAATTGTCAATCAAACAACAAATAGAACCGTGTCCGAATAACGAAAAAGGATAAAAAGGGAAGAAACAACTGAACTAAAGGGAACAGTACGCCAAACCCAGATTCTTTTTCAACAGTGTTCAGTTGAAATATTTATATATATAAAAAAAAAATTGGTTAGGAGCTGTAAGTGAGATAGATCCCCATATAATAGAAACTAATCTTAGTTGGGTATACACACACTCTAGCCGTGCCTGGTTGAAACCCATCAGTATTTGTACACTATAATAGTGTGGTACATAGTAGTACATTATAGTAGTAGTATAATATAGCATAGTAGGATACACACACTTTAAAGTGCACTATACGCCATAATAGTAGTATGCACTATAACACTATAACACTATACAGTAGTAGTATAGTGGTAGTAGTAGATGGATCGAGATATCGCATATCCCAACCGTTGGCTTCTCTTGTACCAGTTGTTGGGTGTTGGGGAGCCCTTCCGATCGCCAATGATCCCCATCATTAATGCTCTACTACTACTGTACTGCCACTATGCATACTACTATGTACTACTATGCACTATACTACTACTGCGTACTATACTATGTAGAGTAGTATACAGTAGGGTAATACCCCTGACGGTCTGCCTATGAGGATGAGCGTATTAGTAATTGGTTCAATTTTGGTTAAATAAATGAATGGTATTTAAATTATAGTATAATATTTACACCATGTCTCCGTTCAAGTAGGAGAACCCTCTAAATTGTTCTTGCATGTCTGCAGTCAGGGTAGTAGTTATAGGAGTCAGGGCTGGTGGTTCTGAGGTGAACTCGGAGTCAAAGTTGCGAACATCTGTTGGAGAGTCAATCTTTGGAATGTACGGCGGAGTTATTCTGCAATTGTAGATATCGTCAAAGTTGATATTCTGGAAATACGGGTGTTCCATGATTTCCTCGGCGTCTCTTGGTCCGGATCCTAATCGTTTCTCAGGGTCTCTTGTTAGCAGTGCTTGCAAGATTGAAACTGAGTCACGAGGCATGTGGATAGGATACAACGGTTCATCTGATAAGATAGCATCAAACACTTCGTCGTCATCGTCACCTCTGAACGGCGATTTCCCCAAAAGCATCTGGTAAATCAGCACGCCAAACGCCCACCAGTCAACTGCACGCCCGTACTTCTGTTCAAGGAGAATCTCCGGTGCCATGAACTCAGGCGTACCGCAGAACGTTCCAGTGGTCTTCCCGTACCACATGTCCTCTTTACATAACCCGTAGTCACCAATCTTCACATGGCCATCTAACCCGAGTAAAATATTGTCCAGTTTAATATCCCGGTAAATAACTCCATTATCATGGAAATATTTTAATGCCAACAACACTTCTGCAGCGTAAAACTGTGCTCGGCGAGGCGAAAATAGTTCCTGCTGAATATGCCACATCAAGTCTCCTCCGCTGATATACTGCATAACAAAGTATACTCGGTTCTCGGTCTGGAAACACGAATGCAAGTTCAGCAAAAACGGGTGCTTCTCCCGGTTGGCAATCAAAAATACTCGCTTCTCGGATCGCGTGCTTTCAACTTCATCATTCTCCAAAATGAAATCCTTCTTCAGTACTTTGATAGCATACAACTGCTTGGAGTGCTTCGACTCGGCCAACATCACTTTACCAAAGTTACCCTTACCCAAAACAGCCAAAAAGTTGAAATCGTCCAATCCAACCTTGCGTTTGGACTTCTTCACTACATTGGTCTGCACGGGGGCAAGCGTGGGCTGGTACTGCGACTGGCGTTGTCGTTGCTGCACATTGACAATAGGATGCGGTGCAACATCTTGCTGCTGCTGCTGCTGCTGTGGCTGTAGTTGTTGCTGTGGCTGCTGCTGAGGAATGTAATTCTCGGTACGTGTATCAAACCTATTGGGTGAGACTTGTGGAACAGATGAAGGTTCACCACGCACTGGCGACAAATTGGGCGATACAGATGAAGTGCTTGAAGGTGGAGAAGGCGGTGAGTACCGTGGTCCCGAAGTTGTAACATTACCTTGACTAACATCAGACTCCAAAGAAGAAGTAGAAGGTTCCACTGGCACTCGCTGCTGCTGCTGCTGTTGCGGCGGAGCACGTTGCTGAGGTGGAACTGTAAGTGACGTAGGGGAACTCACAGAAGTAATGGGTGACCCTACTTGCTTTCTTCGTACCGGTTCCTTCTTTGGAGGTGGTGGAGGAGGTGCAGGCTGGGTCATGACATTCTGATTAGTTTGAGCAATAGGACGGCCATATGGAACCTGTTGTTGAGGAATACTCGGCAATTGGTGAGCATGCTGCGGTAGCTGCTGCTGCTGCTGTGAAGATGGTACCTTTTGTTGGTTTTGGAGGTTGATTCTTGCTTGTGCAGCTTGTGCGCCTTGACGTCTGATTTTGGTAGACTTGATTTCACTCAGAATCTGGTTAGCCATTTCCATAGACATACCACAAAAATCAGGAACCAAGTGCGCACATTGGGGATGACATGTTATACCACACTCAGTACACTTGCGGACATTCTTCTTACCGAGCGGCAAAATGTACCCACAGTGACAACACCAGTTTGCACTCATATTACTGACCAAATCGAATCGATGGGGGATACGATGGTTCAGTTTCTCTTCATCAGGATCAGACTCAGTGCTTGCTCTTGAAATACATTTAGTGACCACTTTGGGATAACAACGTTTATGACAAGTGTATCGACAGTCTTGACATTGGTAGCCTACAGACGATTTCAGGAAATCTCCACATAAAGCACATCTCATAATGTTGTAAAAAGGTTTGGCAACAAACTTGTGACCATGCACTTCATGTACTTCCTCTTTCTTTTGTCTGATAGCACCTTGACGACCTAGCCCGCCAATACCATCGTGAACTCGTTTCACTCCACGACTAGCTTTTTCAAATTCAATAATTAAATGGATCTGTCCAGCAGGTTCCAAAACAAACCATGAATCAATCACTTGAGATTTATCATGGGTATTATTAATATTAGTATTATTATTTTCAAGAGACATATTCTGTTGATGTTGTTGTTGCTCTTGCTGTTGTAATTGAGATAAAGGTTCGTTAAACATTTTATCATTATTGTTTGATTGAACTTTTGCAGCACTAACCCAACCAGTATTGTTTAACTCTTGGTCAACTTTTTTCCGTCTGATTTGTTCAGCAATGTCGGAAATTCGTAACCAAACAAGACCAACTGGGATATTTCTATCGCCATTTGATTTATCATAAACCGTTAGTTCAATTTCATTGGCCTTATCAACAGGAATTTCAAATTCTTCATTCCATCGATCATTTTTAGAAACTCGGCTCTTGGCTCTGGTTTGACCTTCAACTTTGAAAGAAACAAAAGATTCAACTGCTTTGGAAGATCTGCCAGATGCAACGTGATCAACATCTTTGACTGCAGCACATGAAATGTACAATGTACCAGATAATGGACGTCTCATGTTAGGCGCAGCAACAATAGAATCGTTATCAGCACTCGCACCACCACCGGTAATGGGTTCACTGTCAATATCAATATGCATATCTGAGTATCGTTTCAATGATTTTTTCAATAACTGAATCTTTTGCGTACTTTCAAATTTATTATTCTCAGCTTCAGTGCGGCTTCGTCTATCGCCTTCCATCTGATAAAGCTTGATCATCTTGTCGATACCTTGCTTATACTGGTTTTCAACACTCAACTTGAATTCCAATTGTTGTAACATTAATTGAATCCTTGGCCCTAAGTATGGTGTATCATAAGTAATCAAGTCCAACCTGGTGTAATTATGACGAGCCTTCCTTTCTTCATCTAATAAAAGTTAGTATCCTTCTCATTTTTTCTTAGTAATATTATTAACTTACCCTTTCTGGGGATATCTCCAACGACAGTTGTTTCCGAACCGGTTGGACCAAATCTTTGATTCAAGTCTGATCCAGCACCGTTACTACCAGTAGTATCATCAGATTGAGTGCTGGAGTATGATATAGTATGCTGATGGTTACCGCCACTGCTGGTTTCAGAGTTCTCACCATTGTTACCAGAACTAGTGTTGCTGTCATCGCCGGTGCTGGCATTGGCAACTTTGCGAAGTCTCAGTTTACGCATGGTCTCTTCCAGGTATGCGATATTCTTCTCAGCTTCACGGATGTTCGTGTCGCACTTCTGCTGGACACTCACATTAGGCGTCGACTGGCGTACTTGTTTCGCGCCCTGGATAATGACTTTTTCTCGTTCTATCTTGCGATAAACATCATTAATGATCTTATCTTCATGCGATAGTTCCGCCATTTTGGGTGGTTAAGATAGTTGGAATGTAGCAATCCAAAGATTAAAAACAACAAAATATCAAAAGAAAAAAACACCCCCTTTAATTCAATGGAGAACTGGAACGGACAGACAAGTAATAGTAGAATGAAACACACACGCTTTCAAAAAATAAAAAGACTGATTGATGGTATCCGGACACAATGGAAGCAGCAACTGCGAACACAGAAACAGAGACTCCAAAAAGCAAAAAAAAAAAAAAAAACACAAGGTTTTTTTACTGAATCCAAAACCAAATGTACTCCCAGTATATCTCTGAGTCAAACGAAGTATGTTCTCTCTTCCCGTTCACAATGAAAAGAAATGGAAAAGCAACAAGTAAAAACACACACGGTTCCTGAGTGAAGGTGGGAAAGAGAGGAGGAAGAGGAAGAGAAAGATCGAACAGGGGAACGGAGAGAAAGAAACGTAAACATTAAACTATTTTTATATGACAACAACAATTTACCACCACCACCTCCACGCACACACACACACACTTTAACTTTTTTTTTCACCACCACCAGATGAAGTTACCACCACCGCGAAATGGACCGGAGTTTTTTCTTCGGAATGGAGAATAACCGGTGGTTTTTTCATATAAGAGCCAGTAAATGGATATGTAGTATTACTTGTAATGAAAACTGGTGAATGGGAATTTGAATCCATATCAAATGCCCAGGTAACTATGGCTGCAGTAAAGTCTCATAGTCTTCCCTTTCATTTACAATTTTTGTATTAAGTTTCCCAGCTTTGCCTCGTTTAAACCCCCCAAATTAACCCTGATTTACCATTATCTACGCATTGTTCGTGCTCATAGTTGATTCATTATTATCATATATATGTACAATTTCTAACTGAAAAATCAATCATGGGGTTTCGGATGAATCTTGTTGAACAACCGGCCAGCATGATAGTTCATAGTAGACTTTTCCTTGACAGATTTCTTCTAAACCCAGTTAGTAAACCCTTCATTCTTGAAAAAACCACTTGTCCAAACGTAAATACTTACGGCTGCTATGGTTGTAATGCAACTTCGGAACTCGTTCACGATATCTTCACAGATAGGTGCTCCTTCCTTGTGACTGGCCCAGCAGTTGAGCATACTTGTCATCTGCACCGTGCACGCGGGAGCGGACCCTTCGCGGTAACTGCTCCGCGTCCGCAGCTTGGTGATATGAGGCGGGATCTTTGCCGGTCTGTTACTCATATTCGTGGTTGGTCAAGTATGGAAAAGAGTAAAATCAAAACGTACAATACTCAGAATTTTCATCAAGTTCAGCTAAAGCTTAAGGTGGTCACCAATAATAATCGGAGAGTTTGAGATTTAACCTAGTTAAACTAATCTTGCACAGCCGCACCAGTTTTAAGATTTTCAACATGAACTTTGTAGTCCGCCGCTTTCCGTTCACCATTTGAGTTTGAAAAGAGAGGTATGCTATCAAACTTGTTCATTTAACCATGAAAATAGTATGTGAATCTTCCCTGTCTAACGTTCTTTGATGGTCATAAACTTTTTGGAAGCCTAAACTCTTGTATAATGGTACACCAGCTGGCGAAGCTAATACGTACAATTTCTGTGCACCACACGATTTGGTATCATTCGAAGCAAACTGCTGGGAGTTGGACGGTATTTGGTCAATTGTGTACTGTAACAATTTCTTGCCTAGCCCTTTTCTCTGGTAAACTGGATCAATAACCATTACCTCCAAATACGGCATCTTTGATGTAGGGTAAACCGCCAACGGCTCACTTAGTTCTTTTGAACTCATTTTAGATAACCTGTCAACGTGGTGTTGGGTATTCAGCTTGTATCCAATTGCTTTATCCATAGACTCGTAGAAATCTTTCCAGTATGTTTGATGCCGTAGAGAAGTCATAGGGTTAACGTGACCCTTCATCCAGAACAACCAGTCCTGTATACAGTACCGCCAGTTCATTACCCATTGGTAAACTCTCCACATGAATTGGTTAAACTTTCCCTCGCGTGAAACCAGATTTTCCGGGTACACCCATGATACGTACCCTGCAAGCTTTTTATCACCACCGGTATCGTGGTACAGTCCGTACGACACACTATTAGTGAGAAGCACGGTTCTGTGGATACTTGATGCCCACATGTAGTTCAGAGCTTTGTAGTCGTACGCGTGCTGGATAAGAGCGTCCAGTCTTTGTAACGGGTCACGCGTGGTTTGGCTAATATTCTCAATAACGGGTACCCCGTAGCGGTACCGCGGGCCCAGGAAATGCCATATTACTGGATCACCTTCAAAGCCACTGATAATCGTTCTAGTGATATCCAAAGCGATACCAAACGTGAACTTATACGGATCATAAACAGATATCACAAACCCGTCACCTAGATCACAAACATCCTTAGACATCCTACTTATATGGTAAACATATTTACCATACGTACAAGCAAATTGCTAAAATCACCAAGTAATTAAAACTCGTGGTGACTTGACCAGTCCTTTAAGGCTTTGATAATCGATATCGTTACATGTGTTGATCGACAGTTATCATTATAGATTTACGACAACCAGACGATTAGAATGGACGAACCATCAACGAAACGACAAAAGGTCGATACTACGGATGGAGTACCGCATAATGAAGATATACCTATAGACCACGGCATAGACGACCAAGTTTTGGAAAAACCTAACACGAGCTCGTCCAGCGGATCAGACAGCGGCAGCAGCAACAGCGATACTGGCGAAATTGACGAAGAACTGGATGATCTGATAACCGAGCTTGAAGACTCGCTAGACGCTGAGGTCGACGAACCCAGCGACGGAACTCCGTCGTCGCGTGTGACCGTGCCGAAGGAAACCGCCACGCTCGTGCGGTCGCTTATCTGGAAAGACGGGCTCTTCGCGTTCATTAGAAAGAAACTACGGTACCCTGGCGACGACGCAAACGCAGACGGCGCAGACGCAGATAACACAGACGGTAGCAGTGTGAAGTACGACGTGCTGGATACGTTTGCGGCATTGGGGTTCCCCTTGAAACGCGACATTCTCACGCGGTACAGCCACAACCAGCTGCTATCGGTTCTGCCTCTGGCTATACGGCACTGTTTGTCTGGCCGACGCCAGCTACCATACCCGCATACACTGGACGAAGCGTGCGAGGCCATATCGCGTGCGCAGAACATCATTGTGCTTACCGGCGCGGGGATATCCACCAGTCTTGGTATCCCCGATTTCCGGTCCGCGTCGGGGCTTTACAAGAAGCTCGAGTACTTGGGGCTGAACGACCCGCAGGAAGTGTTTGATATTGAGATTTTCAGAAACGATCCTTCTATTTTTTATTCTATCGCTAAGGACGTTTACCCTGGCCCTAACCCCAAGTTCTCGCCCACCCACGCGTTCATAAAGCTTCTCCAGGATAAGGGGAAACTGCTGCGTAACTACACGCAGAATATCGATAACCTCGAGTCATGGGCTAAAGTGGATAGTGAGAAACTGGTCCAGTGCCATGGATCGTTTGCCACGGCTACGTGTATTACTTGCGGGTACAAGACAAATGGCCAAGAAATCAGTAAAGATATCATGGAATCAACTATCCCTAAATGTCCGCAATGCCATCCTAAAAAATCAAAAACCAATGATGATGATGATGATGATGAGGAGGAAGAGGATAATAAAGGAACAATGAAACCTGATATAACGTTTTTTGGTGAAAAGTTACCAAACAGGTTTGAAGATTTATTACTAGGGCACGATACTTACCAATGCGATCTGTTAATATGTATAGGAACATCGCTGAAAGTAGCTCCGGTTAGTGAAGTCGTTAGAGTACTGGATCCAAGTATCCCTCAGATATATATCAACAAGACGCCTATACGGCACAATGAGTTTGATGTGACGTTCTTGGGGTCATGCGACGATGCCGTGGAGCTTCTAGCAGAGAAACTTGGCTGGACACTGGACCACGAGATGACCAAACGTAATAGAAAGGAGTTTAAAGAAGCCGCCGCCGGCGGGGATATGTCGTACCCTGGCGGACACATAGAATACGACGACACAACAGGCACGTACAAGTTCATTGACGATATAGTCGACGTGGTGACTGAAGAAGTGGGACAACCAGAGGTGGCCACCCCGGAAACTACCACAGAGCCAGCAGTAACAACAGTACCAGCAGTAACCGAGTCAACAACAACAGTGCCCGAATTAAATGTTACAAACACTGATACGGTTGCAATCGACTCAGCGTCACTTGAAGTTGCCAATGTATCTACGGTCGACCTTAGTTGAAATAAAAAATAATTAATCGTTAGAATTCCACTATAATTAATCAGTTCGTTACATTTTTTATTATATCCAGCCTTCAATAGCTCGTAATGCATTGTGAAGTCTTCGCATCCCTTCGACACGTTTCCCGTCATCAAGGTTAATCTCGACGCTGAGTTTCGACAGCGAGTCTACAAACTTCTCCAGCAAATGCTTCTCGTCAGGCGGTAAGTCCAAATCATCTAGTTTGAAACTTTCTCCAGCAAGATTCAGTAACCGTTTAACGTTATCCTGGTTAAACGCGCCGCTGGCCCGTTTGACGTTCATCCCGACCTCGTCTACGGACGAAGTGTTGGGTACCCCCGATACGCCCCTGCTGCGTCTGTGTTTATGTGACCGTTTCTCCTCCGTTGTACTGGTAGCCGTGCTAGGTTTGCTGCTGTGCCTGTGCTTGTGTCTGTGCTGTTTGGCCTCGCCCCGCGGCGGAGACTTCAACGCTGGCCCTGAAGCCGATGAAGACGATGCCTGTGCAGGAGGGTCAACAAGCTGAACACCTTTGAACGCTCGCGGAACAGATGTACTGGCATGCACATCTACTGGCGGCGCAGAACTGGTCGCCCGGCGTCCGTATTGCTGTATACCCTCCATTTCCTGTACGAGATGGTGCAAAGAGTCCAGCCGCTGAGGTAACCCTGTACCGCCAACACCACCACCAAGACCACCAACAGGCCCCGTGGAGTACGAGCTGTCACCCAAGGGATCGGTGGCGCTATCCTGGTAAGTATCGCTGCCAAGCAGCAACCGCGTACCGTTGGTCGTGTCCGAGTTGTCCGTGTCCTTTGCAGCTTGCGGCGATACCATCGGTACGGAAGTAGTGTCACTTACAGCATTTGGCGGACTTGCTGGCATATCGACGGTATTAGTATGCTGACTACCCTGGGCGGCGCCAGTGGTAGTGTTATCTGGTTGTGGTGTCGTGTCACGGCCGAGTGGTGTGGGCAAACCTTGTTCAACCACTACCCGCTTGTGACTCTGGTCTGAGACAAGTGAACCACTGCCACCTCCAATAATGGCTGCACGATCGTCTTCGATAGAATTACGGTACACTGATCCTACTGGAGTTTGGTACAGCGACTGCGACTCGGTACCACTAAGATCACCGCCACTTATCATTGGCGAGTTATCAAACTCAGCACCACCAAGTCTGTTCCCGCTGATGCTCGATGTGGGCCGCATAGCCAGTGGCCGTACTGTATGTTCAGACGAATGCGACAAGACTGACGTAACAGGCACAGGTTCTCCGCTACTAACAGCTGGTGCTTGATGGTTGGTCGTAGGTAAAGTACGTCGAATGTCTTCCTGGCTGCTACTAGCAGAAGACGATCTCGCAGTACGGTAAGACTCTCCCGATGAACTCTGGCGACGTTCTTCGTCCACAAAGGGCGGAGTAAACGGCGTTTCCAGACCGAATTGCTGATGCTGATGCTGTTGCTGATGCAATTGTTGTGGTGGAAGTAGTGGCTGTTGGTGTTCTTGGTTCTGGCTGGTGTTGCTGCGATCTGATCCTTCTTCGTCGTCAAATATGGTTTGGCTTTTCCACGTGTAAGTAGCTGCACCAGCGACTACTGGCGACTGACCAGATAAAGAAGGGGTCGTGACAAATTCACCAGGTATAGGCGGTAACTCTTTATCGGAATCGCTGCTACTGGTGGTGGTGGTAGTGTTACCGAATTGACGGATTTGACTAACACTTCCCGATACAGTTCTAGCCCCCTCGGTACTACTTCGATCACTCTCGTCAGCATTTTGCACTTCACTCAGCCTGCTCCTGGACCTGTCGACAATATCGCTGGGCTGGATCATCGGGCTGGGAGCCAACGACGACCGCAAGGGTGATCCTAACGGCGATGGCTGTTTAGGCCGTATGCTTAATGGTTCAACTATATGCGTATTGAATCGTACTGGAAGTGAATGCGATCTTGAATGCCCTGCAACAAACTGTTCCTGTTGCTGTTGCTGCTGTGGTTGTTGCTGTTGCTGTGTCTGTTCTTGTGGTAGCTGTGGCTGGTTTGTATAATGCTTGCTTTGTTCTAAATGCTCTTCATCTTCTTGGCTCGCGTAGTATCCTTCATCTGCTTCTGACGGAGCACCCGCATCATTGTAGTGGTCCGAACTTGTTGAAATGGTAGCATTATCTGGTTGCTCGTTTAATACAAATTCATTTTCCTCATCAGGCTGAATATCTCTTCGCCAAGACGTTCGCATAGCCTTCATACGACTTAGTAATGATTCCATATCACCGGTCAAGTCGCCAGACGACGACCCACCGGACCCTCCACCGGACCCTCGTCCAGTGTCGTTTATAGTAGTCATCATACCCTCAGCACGCCTGCCCACTTCGATGTGGGTCGCCTCCTCAATAATAGGCGAGTACTGCGAGTACAAGGACGACCGCACCGGCAACTGCGGCGTAGCCGCTATTGAAATGTTCAGCGTAGGGTTACCAGAAACCTCTCTTCGTCGCCTGGCAGCAATTACCAATGGGTCCTGCGAACTCGCGCTGAACCCAGTGCTGCTGACCGTACTGCCCGTGCTGCTCATTCTTCGATGGTACCCTGACTGGCCTGGGGGCTGTAGCGAGAAGTCACCGCTGCCTGTACTGCCAGCACTGCCAGTACTTCCTGTACTACCGGTGGTTATCTGGATGTACGGTGGTTGAGACTGTCTTCTCTCCGACAACGACAACGATGACTCTGACGGACTGATAGTGCTCCACCCGCTGCTTTGTATTGACCCAGATCTATTAGGTCCACTACCACCACCACCACCAGCGCTGTTGAGACTTGTGCTGCTAGTAGTATTTCTATCTAGTCCAGTAGATTCCTGCGATGCTGTATCTGGTCTACCTCCACTATTGGTACTATTACTTCCACGAGATCTGGCTAATTGGTCTTCTTCAGCAATACGATTGGCAAGCTGTGCCATCTGAACCATATCTGGTAAAAGTTCCTGTTGGTTTAGTTCTTCTTCTTGTTGGTGTTGTTGTTGGAAATTGTCGTCTGAATCGCTAAAGTCAGAGCCAGCCCTGTCAATTAAATCGATTCGTTTATCCATCTCCTGAAAAAAAAAGGTTAGTTAGATCGCCATCGCACGCACAAAAATAAACACAAAAACAAAAACAAAACAAAAAAAAAATATTGTTCAAGACACAAAAGAGACACATTTCGAACCAGCCACTTTTTACAGGTGGTTGGTCGGACAAAATCCATCAATGAGAAAAACGCACTTTTTATTTTCCGCTAGAGGGTGAGGGGGAGAAAGTCAATTGCCGAAATGTAAACCCGTAATGTAGAAAATAATAAAGAGAGGAAAGAAAAGGAGAAAAGTACTGGTAGCTGGTTAAAATGAACAGTGAAAGGGAAAACTTTCAGAAAGGAAACAAAACCAGTTCTCAACTGCTACAAGTACCGGGGATACCATTCGGTCCTTGTCTTTTTTAAAGATCTCGTTAACCCAGATAAACTCCATGTGGTCGGTAAAGCTTTGAATGCCTGTACCCACCGAAACCAGCAACCAGGACCCACTCACAATCGCCAAAGGTAAATTCAAATATTTATATTCACCAGTAGCTTTAACAGTATCCTAAAAAGCAGAAGTAACAGTAATAGTAGCAGTATTGTTCTCTCATAATCTTATAAAGACTCGTTCTTGCTGTATTCAATGTTCCCTACCCCCAGTTTTTCCTCTCCCCCCTGAAAAATATTTTGTCGATCACATCTCATTCAATGATAGTTTCTCTTTACTATGTAAAAACTTTTTTTCCCTGTTTTTTTTTCCTGTCTTCGTTAAATATCATTGTATTCACTTACCTTTAGTCTCATCCTTGCACGGGCTATTATTTCCTCGGCCTTTTGTCTGAACATATCAGCTTTTAGTTGGTTTTCATCATACTCAAACGACTGTTCCATGCTTTCGTTAGATATCGGCGAATCGTAATCATCACGCAACGATCTCGGAGGAGTCAGTGTTTCGTCAGGGTACCTGAACTTGTTCAATTCGTCGATAGTCCGTTGCTCCAAGTCAGTTATATCGTGTATACTTTCCTCCTCAGCGTCTCTCATATCCATGCTGTTGATATCGTTGAACTCGTTGCCAATAAGGTTCTGAAACAATTGGCCCGTCCATTGCGCAGACCCATCTGCTCGCATCAACGACGGATGGGTATGATCGGTATCCATATACTCCGGACTGGTAAACGGAGAATCGTTCGTTGCCCAGTTAGGTGAACTTGTAGATGCACTGGTATCACTTCCGCCCAGCGGTGGTGAAGTCAAAATCAGTTCAATTGGTTCCAAAGAAGTAGTAGAAGCGGTGGTGGTACCGGTACTGTAAGTGTAGTTAGTTTTATCAACGTTAGCGTTAGCGTTAGATATCGATGAAGAAGAATTTTTTGCTAGTGGTGCTGGTGGTGGTAAAGTAGTCACTATTTCGTCCAGCCGGTTAACCACACTACTGGAACTTGATGCAAATCTAGTGATATCTTCGAACTGACCCGGAGGTGAATTGACCTCAGGTATGGGCGATAATACTGCTGAAGCAGAAACACTACGGCCCTTTCTACCCTTGGATCGTCTAAGCTTCACTTTAGAACCGAGTCCCATTGTTTATGTCCTCTGAGTGGATCCACTTGGCCCCCAGTGGGTCTCTTTCACGTACAGCTATTGCAGCTACAAATCGAATGCCAAAATAAAAGAAAAAAAAAACAAAAAAAACAAAAAATAAAAAGTAAAGGAATAATAGTACTGGCCTGACCACTCTGGACCCACTTTGCAAAAAGCACCCAGCGCAATTGCAAATAAAAACGAGTAAAAAAGTTGGAAGCTGAAAAAAGAAGAAGAAGAAGAGGAAGAAACAGAAAAGAAAGAAGAAGATAACCAAAAGTGAATCAATGATAAATAATATTATACAACTGGCTTTTTCTTTCTTTTCTTTCTCTTCATTCCAATGGTTTGTAATAAAAAAAATAATAATAATATTTAATATTATTTTTTTTTTTTTTTTTCCTTTTCCCGCTTACGGTACATACCGAGTATAGGCGATCACCCGCAAAACAATTGATTCCAAAGCGGGCCGTGCCACGCATGAGAAACCTGCGTTAGAAGCTTTCTGCTGCTGCTGCCTCGGGGCACAGGACAGGCACACGCACACAAACGTGTGTTGGAAACGCATGCAATGCGAGTGAACGTAGTAGTGAGAAATACCACCAAATTGCGCTAAAGATCACGCACAAGACCTAAACAGGTTGTGTTTATCAATGACTCGATCGAGCAACTGAGATAGCGGATCTGGAGATCACAGCGTAAAAGCTTAAACCTTAATTCCCGCCAAACTTATACGACAGAGTTTCATCCTCCCTCTTTAAATTTAGTTGACTGGAAAAGTCCACATCAAAACATGCAGTCTTTTACACTTACAGTATTGTACATGTACATATACATATACATATACTGTAACGTATACATATACAGTATACACAAAGTGTAAAATGTATCCAGGGTGCTTCTATGCTGGTCGTAAATTAATATCCTCGTATTGGTGCATAATCATATCTGATATGCACAAAGTTTGTGCATATTAATATTAATATACCGGCCGGATCATATATCCATTCGTTGCTGGATATCGTTTTTATACTTGTACACTTGCTCTTGTAGTTTGAGTGACTCGTCAAGCACTTGTTGCACTTCCTGGTTGAGATTTTCTTGGATTTGCTGGATTTGTTCATCAATGATTTTGACCTGGTGGTTCATTTCGTCCATGTTGGTATTGGTAAGTTTGATATCCATTTGAGCCTTGGCCCAGTCGTTTCTTACTTGGGTGTGCACTTGTTGTTGTTCTTCCAGTTTCGTTTCGTACTCTAGTCGACGGGTTTCCAGCCGTTCAGCAAATGATTGGATTTGTCTTGTACATTGGCCAATCTCCCGTTCAATTTCTGAAATTTGCGCGTGTTTGAGTTCCAAAGAGTCCAGCTGGTCTTTAGCATGGGTTTGTAAATCGCGTTCTCTTTGAACAATAGTCTCATCAATTGATTTGATCAACACTTGCACCTGTTCGTTTACAGTATCAATAGATGACAAGGAAATTTCAAGTTTCTTGATACTGGTTTCAATCTGATTGATCAGTTCAAGACTAGATTCGTAATCTTGTTTCAACTGCGAAACGTTCTCTTGTAAGTTTTCAGGAGAATCGTTAATCAGTAATCGTAGATTCTCCAAATCTTGGGTTTTGTTATTCAGTATAGCGTTTTGGTCTTTCCAAGTTGAAACTAGCCGTTGCTTGGTCTCACGGTACTCGGCATGTTCAAAAGTCAATTGTTCCTGTACCTGTTTCAGTTCTCTCAACTTGGATTCAACTTCCGAATGGTACTGGTTGATCTCTTTGACTTTGATAGCATTGGCTTCAATCTCCTCATCTATAGCTGAAAAGCTATCAACCATGGAATCGCGTTCAGCTAGCAACTCTTCCCTGACGATTTTCTGTTCTTCATACTCCTGCAACAGATCCTCAACATCGCGCCGTCTGGCCTCACGGTACCGCGCATAGTCAATAACTGCAGACAAAATCCGTATAACTCGTTTGGACTCAGGACGGACCATATCAATCAAACTGAAATCCGTTATACCACACACACTCAAAAATTTCTGCATGTGACCTAACAACCCTAACAACATGGCGGCTTCCATTTGACCACCAACATCTTCGACGCCAGCCTCTACAGCTGCTTCTTCCATGAACCCGCGCAAGTGGTCATTCGATACTCCAACAAAGCATTCAATAATATCGCCATACAAGACTGTAATGTACTGTTGTTTCGGGTGTAAGATCATATCCTCACTCAACGGATAATTTGAAACACCGCTCAAGTTGTCTACGATAGTGCCCACATCAAGTATTTCAAACGGATCCAGCCCTTCTTTAGCTTCTTCAGTTAGACAAATCGTAAAGTCCATACAAAAGTACAAGCATAAAAATAACTTACCAGCTCGAGACGCGTGAATGGATTTCCTCGAGTTGCGGTACATTTTGTTAATATAAATATTAAAGTCAATTAATCGCGTCGAGATCTACAGATATTTAAACACTGCGCTGTTTAAAGCTTTAAGGTGAGCAAATCAGAATCGATTTGATTTTTTACTGTATTGTCAAATATGAGTTTTCTAAGGGTATTGCGAACCCAACGGTTTGCAGGAACACGCCAATTCTCGTCAACTTGTTTGCGGCTGAATAAACCGGAAGAAGTTACTATCAGAATAGAACCTCTTCCACGGATCAACGAAGCCACGGAAACCAAAAGAGCTAGATTGTTGTACCAAAGCAGAAAACGAGGTATCTTGGAAACAGACCTTATTCTGTCAAATTTCGCAGATCTCCATCTAAAGTCTCTGACCAGAGAAGAACTGGAAGAGTATGACAAACTGTTAGATGAACCTGATTGGGATATCTACTACTGGGTCACCAGAAACAATACTATCAATAAACCATGTCCGGAACACTGGGAGAAAAGTCCACTAATGGCTAAGATCAGACAAGTTGCTGAAAACAAGCAGAAATCAGTTCTACGAATGCCGGATCTCGAATAAAAAAACACTTTGTACATAAATATTATTATTATTATTATTATTATTATTATAAACTGCTATTAGGAGGTTTCTAATACGAATTCGTTATCATCATCATAATCATCATCATTCATTTGATAAAACTTGTTTGGATCAAAATCTGACTGCGGCTGAGTATCCTCTTCTACTTCTTCTTCTTGCTTGACTTTGATTACAGATTCTTCTTCGTTGGATGGTGGCTGTACTGACGGTGGCGCTGGTGCGTCTCTTATTCCAGCTTTGGCTAATGCGATTTCAGCAATTGTGCTGGGGAAATTTGTAACTTCTCTTCCTAGCTGAAGTTCCAAACTTTGTACCATTTCTTGTAACTCAATTTCGCGCCTGTTTTGCTCATCAATAATGATTTGCAGTTCACGGATATAGTCCACACTTCTCGTCAAAATAGTCGCCTTGTTGGGTTTCTCCTCTTTGATATCCATTCCTGCAGCCAAGAACTGTTCGGGTAACAAATCACACAGTACTTTGATTCTATCGTTGATATTATCACGCCGTCTTCTTTCAACTGCATTATGGCTCTCTCTTCGTCGTCGTCTTCGTTCTTCAAGTAGTTGCATCTTTGATTCATCCACGCTCTGTGATAACCCTCCACCTAGTTTATTCCTCGGAGAAGTGTACGTAGCTTGCTGGTCTAACGACCCTATAGGAGACCCACCGCTCGCACTACTACCAGGCAACCCGTTTTTTTGTAAAAACCTATCCATGTACGTTTCAGCCTTAGGGGAAGTGAAAGACGACGGATCTTGCAGCCCGCTACCGCTTATTCTTGAATCTGCACTGATATTACGCGTGCGCGTAGGACCCGAGGCCATCAGGTATGAATTAAAAGGCGAAGACTCCTCAGGAATAGGCGGGGTTGTTCCGTATGGGATATAGGAAGTAGAATCTCTTGTCGCACTGTTGGCCATATTGGTCGGTCTTCCCAGTCCATTATTAGAGTACCCGAACCTGCCGCCAACAGGAACAGAGAACGCAGACATGTTCACCATAGGAGCATTCATGTCAGAAGAATTAGAAGTCAGCGGACCAAGATCAAGCAGATCGGTCTCATCTATCATTGACGAACTGGCATCTTTTGTTTCAAAGTTCCCAAAATCTCGTGCAATCAGGTCCCGAGACAACATACGACTGTGGAACTGGTAGTCATCGTTATCGTAACTGTCGTTGCCGTTGCTGTCTCGCTTG
The DNA here is from genome assembly GCA_030574195.1 of Groenewaldozyma auringiensis. Taxonomy (NCBI): domain Eukaryota; kingdom Fungi; phylum Ascomycota; class Dipodascomycetes; order Dipodascales; family Trichomonascaceae; genus Groenewaldozyma; species Groenewaldozyma auringiensis. Next base: position 60,657 of record JAJMEP010000024.1, read on the forward strand.
TTCACGTAAGCCTGCTGGTCCATGAGCCCAACACACTAATAAAGAAAAAAAAATTATCCCTGCTTCTCTCAATCAAGGAGGCCACTTCTTTTTTTCTCTCTCCACAATAAATAGAACAAAGGACTAATGGTCTGTACCTCAGGGTTCTTTTATCCAAGCACGAACCGATATGAAAACACTCAAAAATCACAAAATAAAAGTACCTCTAATAAACCCAAACCAGTTTAAACAAGTTTGAATAATTCGTTGTCAAATGTTGAATGAAGCCAAATTTAAACCTTTTGACATGACAATAAAAATTGGCAAAAAAAAACATGCTTCCCCCCGCATTGTTGGAAGCCACTCGATGAGCAGTTAATAGAAATGATTATGTAATCATATGATAGTATAATTGTACAATTTAACTAGTGATTAGGTAATCAATTTTTAGGGTTTATTCTATTGCCAGTGGCAATCACAGCCACTTTTACCATAGTCAACAACAACTTTGAATTACCATTTTCACAAATGTCCGAAGGGTCGTTTAGAGCACAACTGGCGTCGTGGCGGACGTCTGCGCAGAATGCAGCGGATAACACAAACACATCGTCGGTAGCGTCCAAGTTCAAGCGGCTCAATCCGTTTGCAGACGATAGTTATATCCGGTTACCTATAACCGAGGACCAATCAGCTGAAACCGTTGAAGAACCCTCCTGGTTTACCTGTAAGTCTTTTGAATAGTGAGTGGTCACAAGTGACAACTGATTTAATGACTAACTGAATAGTATCGCGATGGGATAGGTTGCTGGTTTTCGGGATATGTCTAGCAGGAGCCGTGGCATGTTTTGTTATATGTTTTGCAATCTTACCAGTGTTAGCATTGAAACCAAGGAAGTTCGCAGTTTTGTAAGTTGACAGGTTCTACAAACATTTGACAAAGCATCTAACTGTTTAGATGGACGCTGGGCTCTATTCTTTTTGTGATTTCATTTGGAGTTCTACAAGGTCCAGTAGCATACGTTCTTCACTTGATATCTACTGAACGGTTACCGTTCACTGTATCATACTTTGGATCAATTATTCTTACTTTGGTGTTCAGCATTGGGGTCAAGTCTGCAATACTGACGCTCATAGCCATTATCATCCAGATAATAGCTGCATTGTGGTACACGGTCAGTTACTTCCCGTTAGGAGCGCAGTCTCTCAAGTTTGCATCCCGAGTGGGGGCTCGCCAAGTGAACAATTGGATTAGCTCTTAAATAGATGTAAATGCTATATGATTATCCATAGTAAGCTCTTTGAACTTTCCCGTTCTTATCAACGCTCACATTGAGTCTTAAAATTAGTACCTGTAGCTCATTTGCTTACAAAAAAAGCTGGATACTTACCGTTCTGGTCGGAAATCCCGAGTAGCTATTGATCCCGGAGCAAGGATCCTGTTTGGCTCAGGAATCTCTTTTTTCAAAATGAAATCTGGGCCAGTGACTTGCTCGGGCTTATCAACAATAGTCTTCCCTTCGAGTTTACTGTTCCATTCATTGGTTCTTGCTATCATGGTTTCTTCTGTTGGCAACATTGCTAAAGTGGAGTAAGATTAATCAGTAAACTACGTACGTACTGAGTTAACCTTGACCTTTATACTTTGACTGGCAAGTTAGTATCGACCAACATTTTACACTTGATATTTTCTTGGACAAACATATGTTAACGCCTCCGGAGGGATTCGGATGTGTTCAGGATGAAGTTTACAGATGTAGTTCACTTGATGTTGTGAATTTCCAGTTTGTCCGGACCTTACAGTTGAAAGTTATCCTCAGTCTGGAGCCTGGGTTCCCCTCGAGACAGGTAAGACGGTTTGTCGAGGAAGAAGTGGAAGAGTCTGATACTGGTATACACTTGATTCATGTGCCGGCCAAGGAATGGGGGTCCGAGGACGACTGGATGGTAATGGACCAAGATACAATCCAAGGGGCTATAAGTCATATTCTGAACAAGAATAACGTCCCGTTATTGATTGTTGATCCCTCAAGTACAATTATAGGAGTATTGAGAAAGCTTCAACATTGGAATTTTAACTCTATTATATCTGAGTACAAGTCGTTTGTTGTGGGACCTCCTCGTTACGTTGTTCAGATTTTTTTTGAGATTACAAATATCAAAACTGACAACTTGATTAGCGGTACCAACACCCATGAACTTCAAATCAATTTACCGTCAAAGGAGCTACTACCATCCTGGTTTATTCGCCAATCCGAGCTATGGTCTTTGGAAATGAATGAAAAAAAACTTATAACATAATTTATAACATAATTTATAATTATATATACTAATGATCAGATGAAGCTTTTTCATCAGTATCAATATGCCATACCACGTAGTTGGGTAACCCTACTACTCTGTATCCGGCTCTTTTGGCCATTTTAGCAAACCCTTCAGTTTCAGCTTGGTTTTCAAAAGCGTACGCAGGGAAATTTATACCTGAACGGTGAACATCTGCCTTGACTACAATATTTACTCCGCCAATTCCATCCAGCTCCATTTCTTCATCGTTATTGTACCTCCAGTCACCTAATCTGGCCATGTACTTTCTGCCGGTATCGTACTGTTTGTAACCCTCGGCCAATACTGTATCCTTGGGTAAAGTCTTGGTTAACTGCAACCCCTTTTCACTTTCTACCCACGAGTTGTAATCAAACCGTCCTTCAACATCTTTCCCGTCCCGGTATCGATGGAACCAGATATTGGGTACAATGATATCAGTATCGTGTTTGATCAGATCTTCAATGATACTGCTAGGGTTCTCTACAATATCGACATCCCTCCATAACACCCACGAATGGTGAGGTTTCAACGCAGATGCTAACAGATAGTTTCTGGCTCGGCCCATAGCCTTACGACGGGGTCCTTGAGCTTCAAAAGAGTGCTTCTCACCAACGTCCTTATACTTGATCACACCAAAATCCTTAGTGTAAATCTCTACGCTGTTAAACGGATTGGTACCACTTTGCGCGTTCTCCAGCTCTTGGGTAAGTATAGCCATAGTCTCATCAGTGCTATCAGAAACCAAAAACCCAAGATCAATAAGATTGTGAGGGTAACTTAGTGCCATAAGCAGCTCAAAGTATTTCAGCAAGTACGGAGCAGCATCATGCAAGGGGGTCAGTATCAACACACGTTCACGTTGCTTGACTGCGTCTTTGGTGGACTTGACGATATTCAAATCAACATGATGGATCGTGGAATTCACATCTTGTATAACAGGTTTATGCGTGTTGAACAACACCGGCGTGGGCGACTTCTTGTGCCAGTCGGAGTACTGGTCAATGTCCATCTCAACAGGCGACATGGGCGGCCCGAAACAGTAGTAGTCTCGCAGGTTCCGCTGAGTAGACCGTACAGTCGCTATAATCGTCCATGTAATTATACATGCAGCAATAAAATACAACACTTTCGTCTTGCTCAACAGAACTTTCGCGTGGCCTGGGACATCCCGCAGTGCTGGTAACCGCTCCCTGCCAGCATCAAGCTTCTCCCGTAGCTCTTTGTACCGTGGAATCCTGTCAGAAATTGCAACCATTGTTTTCTTCCAAGACGGTGTATATACAAAGTATTGTCAACTACGCAAAATGATCTTGGTTACAGATCGCGATCGTTATGTACTAAATTTAATTATTACGTAATCACTATTAAGGGGGTACCAGCTACCAGCTACCAGCTACCAGCTACCAGGGCTACCAGAGAGACTGAGTTCTGACATGCTCAAACGGATCCCAAAAAAAGGTATTCTTTGATACTGTTGACTCAAAGGTTGCGATACACTGCAAGTAGTTGAGCGTATTCAGTTGTAAATCTTTCACCGGTGTACTATGCCAAACGAACCTGATCACTGAGTGAGAATTCGTCGAACCCTGCCTTGTCCAGCATTTGCCAGTAGCATATATCAAGATTCCTATACTTTTGCATAACCTGTTATCGTTGGGAGAAATACTGTTGTTTCAAAGTGTCTAGTCCAGTATTCTTACTAAATTGCCAGTCTTCAGTTTGCTCTTTTGATTTGAGAATAGTACTCTATTGTGATAGAGATAGCCCTGCGTCTTTCCATTTCTTGGGAAACGAGCTTACTGCTGACCTTTGGGTTTGCCATAAAGCGTACCAAGAAGCGACTGTGGGGGTATTGAGAAGTCTGAATATAGTAGAATATGGCAAACCTAGTTTGAAATGCTCATTGAAATCTCGTTTCAAGTCATTTTGCCTGCTAGTAAGAGACTCTTCATGAACAGACATTGCACTTGCTGATTCTCAAGTTGTAATTTCAGATCATTTGGGCTTTTGATACAAATTTTCGTTTACTGAAACTTTTATTCTGTCACAAACTTAGTATAACTCAGTTTCTTCAATACCTTGCGAAGCCCTTCTAGAACACTCGAGGTTTTAAACCAGGATCATTGAAAGTGCAATAAAGCAGCAGTTGTATCTGGCGTTGCGCAATAGTGTAAAGGTCAATTGGAGGTATAGTGGTTGAATAGTTATCTGGCATCCAATATCCCACTAAATCATGGCCCATTTCTGTGAAAGCCCAAATAAACCACTAGGATACATAGATAATTCATCATTACAAATGACAAACAATCCATTGAAACTTAAAAGATAATTGTACAGGTGCAATTTAGTCGCCTTGATCAGTAAATCCATCAATCATCTTTCATTGATCCAATTAGCATGAAAACCAACCTTTAATCAATGATGTAGCTGCAAAAATGTAATAAATCATGCTATACATTCACTGGAAAATACTAAATAGTACTTCATTCAGTACTTCATTCAGTGAAAGTTCATTCATAACCTCAAGGTGTAACCTCTCCTAGATTGTCGGTCACTAACGATACTGCCAGGATGAGGATGTCAATAAAATGACATAACCTGGAATTCAGTAACGAAAAGGGACGAAAATTTCGAAATTCACAAAAACTATACAAACATCCTTTACAATACCGTACATATGACAGCTTGAAGTCCTTATTTCGTTTAGTATCTCTAAAACCACCTTATAAGGTACGTCGTAGTCTTCAAAGTAGCGGGAACAGTCGTCCAAAACCTAGGGACAGACAGTTTCAACGACCACATCAAACGGTTCAACAAAAGCCTGCACAATCCAGGCCATCACCAAATCTGAGCACTTCGGTTGTCAGCTCAATTGAATGTACCAAGGACTTGAAATGCTCGTGTCATGTTAGGAGGAGTACTCGAAATCAGATCAGCTTTACGCAGTATTTAATCGGCTAAAATACTATGCACGTGACTTTTGCTTGGGTTTTCTTTGAAATTTATAAATTTTTAATTTATAAACAAAAATGAACCACGCACGCCGCTGGCGGCCGCGACTTGGCGTGTTACCATGTACTACGCGGCGGCGGTATGTGCGACTCGTGTCTTCTGATACGTCGTCTCGGTTCCAAGGCACCAGCCCTTTACGGCATTCCAAATGGAGCGACCAAACATGGTTAAAGCCCACATCGTTTTCCAAAGTGTCCGGCGGAGGTGTCCCCAGGAAAAACTCGCGGCCGTACTACATTGAGCAGAGCCGACAAGAAGCGATAGATAAAGATGACGAGGAAGTATTGAGTGTCAGTACAGTGGAACAGCTTTGTAACAGCCCTGAGCTTGATTTCACCGTCAAAGTCGGTACCGACTGCACTAGGATGCGGTACCAGTACGGAGACATGGTCGAGGTACGGTCACGTCACGGCGGTAGGGTCTTATTTGGCGTTATCATGGGCAGCGGAGCGTACACTCTGCGGACCAAAGTGCCCGTTTTCGTGGTTGATACTGGCGCCGTCGAGTACGTTAAACGGTCAGAGATCAGTTTCCTGCTACGAGGCGTGTATGATCCGCAAACCATTGAAGCTATTTCCAGCAACCCTGTTGGAATGGTATCAGAAGAACTGAGGACAAACCTCCATGTACATATGAAACTATTTATTGGCCAGGCGCTGAGGGTATCGCGACAGCTTCAAGACTACTTCGCCGTGGTGCACGCATACAGAGCACGGTTGCATTCAGCAGTTGCGTTAGATTTTGCGCAGACCGTTCGCAGTATCCATTCGTATTCCAGTATAGGCCGTGGCCGGCTGCACGAAACACGGATCAGTGGCGTTTACCTGCTTGCATGCTACATTGGGCTATCTACCCAGGAATTCCGCATCATTAGAGCTATTGACGATAGCGACGATTGCACGCAGCCGTTCTTAGCACGGTCGCAACGGTCGGTGGATAATATTATTGATTCAATGTTCCGTGCTACCAACAACGAGCGGCTTTTGGCCGTGCTGCATAGACTGTTACGCGACAGGCGTGACTCTGACATTGAAGGTCAGGATATCGGGAAACTGACCTCTTTTTTAAGCCATTATGTGTTGTTACCGGATGAAAAATTACAAGATTTTGTTGTAAAACTGTTATCTGATTTTTACCCCGACTTGGACAAGGATATACTAATGCTGCCGTCAACGGTTCACCGGTGTTTGGTCGAGTGTAGACTGACTGATCCTGACCACCCGTTCTTGAACGGGTCAGGGTTGGTAGTATCACGAAGCGATAATAATTTATTAAGAGACGATTTAGAAGGAGAAATAAGCCAAGAATTGGATAAAACCGTGTTTCCCCAGCAGCATGATGGTAAACAAGTTTACCAAGGGTACACGCTTTCCAATGATATTGCATTTACTTATGAGATCCAAAGCAGAAGGGATATTTTGCATATTCATGTACCTGATATGTCCTCCTTATGTGAAAACAGACGGTTACTAGATTGTCTTGCCGAACGAGGTGGGAAATCTTTAAAATGTGAGAACTATAAAGCAAAATTGCCGTTATTACCTGATAATTTCACTTCACAGCATTCATTCACTACCCAACCAAGAAACTGTTTAACTTTTACTGTTGATTTGACAACTGGTGGCTCGCAAATCAACTGGCGGTCATGCAAAGTGGACCAGACAGTGGTTGAGTTTCTTCCCTTGGTATCTGACAGACGGTCTGATTACCTATTTTCCAGCCTCAGACGGGTTCTGAGCTCACATGCATTTGAACGAATACACAATGGATCCTTTTGCGATATACCAGCAAGCTCTGTGCCGTACTGCACACCTACCCGTACCCTAGACTTCCACCAACCAGAGGCACTTGTTCAGGAGGCAAGATTACTAGCCGGCCGCATAGCCGGTCAGTATAGTTTCACCCACGGGGTACAGGATACGCCGTACCTTACCCAGAAACGGATAACCAATGACACCGACCCCGAGCACGAAGTTCTTGACCAGTACCTGTTCACGCGGCGGCACCATCACGCAAACAACGCCAACGAGCTTTCAGTAGCAGCGCAGTATTTCGAACACGAAAGTGTAGCCAGTTCAGGGTCACCGCACGAAGGGCTGGGCGTGCCGTTATACGTCGGTGTATCGTCGCCGTTTGACGATTTGTCGCATATAGTATCTCAGGCCGTTTTGGTGAAACACATAAACCGCGACCTAAAACTCAAGCTGCGGCACCCTGTAGAGTACCTGCGGTCGAGGGTGTTGCCGCAGCACCGGTGGATAGATTTTTTGCATAACCGGTTTGAGCGGTTCGCCATCTTGAGGAAACTGCACGACCAGCTTTCAGGGGTCAGTAAACGGTACCACATTTTTCGGTGCGTTATTCTCGAAGACGCGCAGTACCCGGAGACCGCGCACGCGTACTGTGACGAGCTCGCACTCAAAGTGCATGTGGCTCTGTTGCCGGATACCGACGTAAGAGTAGGTAACAGAATAGTTTGTGCCGAGATCTTGGAACTCAACCCTGTAGACGGGTTATTCGTCTTAGGACTCTGATCCATAAAAAAATTGGAAAAAATGCATACATGTATATATATATTATTTACAGAATCACTATTAGTAGAGTTTCAAATGACCGGTAACAGCATCAATTACTGATTTGGGACCAGGGCCTATGCCCAGCACTGTAGCAGACCCTGCTGCCACTTGGGTACGGCCAGCGTCATGGATAAGTCTTGCAGTGATATCTAACGACATCGCTGTACCGAGCAGAAGCTCCAGTTCATCCAGGGACCCAGCTTGCAGGGCTACTTTTGTTTGTCCCATAGCTCTCCAGCGCGCAAGCAGCTGCGGGTTCGACCTTTGCGCAGATTCGTAGCACGCCACCGCTGCGTGTGCGCACTGCGCGCATGCTTTCCCCCTAGACATTTTCAAGTCTGTTCTGACGACCAACACCATCTTGCACTCTTCGGTTGTATCCGTGTATGCTCCCTCTGCAGCATCCAACTCTTCCTCGCTGTCGCTGTCGCTGTCTGACTCAGGGTTTTGCACATCCAATGTTGGGACTTGTTTCTCTGGTCGCTGGAACACCACTGCGCCTACCAGCAGACCAGTAAGTCCAGCTACAATGGCCGTAGTCACCTCATATCCCATGATACAATTTAATGAAAAACTTCGATCGATTAAAGATCATGAAAGGTCAACAGCCGTAAAATATAAATGAATTGAATATTCAAATTTACCCCAATACAGCACCTTGTTTTTTCTTCTTTTTGGAGATCTTTTTCTGGTACTCTCTCCATGAACCTACTCTGCTGTCGCGGTTATCTTCCCACGCAGCTTCAGCCTCACGTTTTTTGCGTTTTTCCTCTTTTTCCTCGTCCAGTTTGCGTTTTTTCCTCAATTCCTCCTCAGCATGTAGTTTCTGCAGTTTCCGTTTCCGTAGTTCAGATTCTATCAGTACCTGTTTCGTTTTTTCACGCCAGTCTTTTAAGAACTCGTCAGACTTGAGTCGTTCGTCGTTGATGGTCCATTTGCGTTCGCGGATCAGTAGCCGTCTCGCGTCCGTGAACGCCTGGTCAAGTTCCTCGCGCTTGGTATCATCGCTTAGCACAGACTCGGCCTTCTTCAGCTTGTCGAACGCGTCGGGCGCTTGTGGGTTCTTGGACTTGTCAGGGTGGATCAACAGCGATTTTTTTCGGTAAGTTTGCCGTATAACTTCCAAAGTGCACCCTGGCTGGAGGTCCAGTATCGAGTACGCATCCAGCTGAAACGCATTCAGAATACGCGATATCTCCTGGTCCTTGGTGAACTCTGACGCCTCCTTGGATAAAATGCTGTCGACCTCATCCATTGTAAATACCAGATATAAAGTGAATGATCAAGATCAAGGTTAACATTAATCATTATAGAATATACACAACATTCACCATGGATACCTCAGAAACGTAAGAACCACGGTCACTTTGAACCATAAGTTGGTCGAATTTATCTAACATTACTAGGCTATATGTGAGGAATATCAATGAGAAACTGCCGTCGCAGGTTATAAAAGATGAGCTGCAAAAACTGGCTGAACCGTTTGGCAAAGTACTTGGAGTGATATTCAAACGTACTTTGAAAATGAAAGGACAAGCATTTATAGTCATGAGCACGAAACCACAAGCGAAAAAAGTTCTAGAGAGTGTCAATGGGGTAGACTTCCACGGGAAACCTTTACATGTAGAGTACTCGCGGACGACAAGCGACTTAGTGCTGGAGAAAACCAAATCAGGCGCCAAACAAGCAGAACAGCGCCGTTTAGAACGGATGAAACTGAAAGAACAACGGATCCTTGCTGAACGAGTTAACAATAAACGGAATGCTTCTGATACTGACGGTAGTACTACTAATAATGGCACGACGAACAAAAGGGCGAAAACAACAGTCGTGCAAGAGGAAACTACGCCGAATAAAGTTCTGCTGTTACAACAGCTTCCAGAGGGAGTCACTCAGCAAGAACTTGTATCTATTTATGAGAAATACCAAGGGTTTGTGGAAGTACGGCTGGTAGCTGTAAGGAAAGTTGCATTCGTGGAGTACGGTAATGAAGCTCAAGCAATAACAGCGCATAATGGTACAAAGGGTATACAAGTCAGAGATAATGTCATATCAGTATCATATGCAAAGAAATAAACAAGAAAACAAATAAAAAAAACGAATAATTAAAATAATTATATATATATATATATATATATATATATTAATGAGACTATGTACATGTTATTTACCGCTTGAACCATCCAAAGGCTGTTTCTTTTAATGCTTGGAAAACTGAAGCCTTTTTGGCAGTTTTGTTCGCTTCTTTGACGATTCTATCATAATAATTGGGTAACCCGTTTGGATGTATAACCCGTTCACTCAGCGGGAACTACCACAGTTAGTATTTGACTTCATTATTAGTTATTCATTATGCTTACCTTTAGTTTAGATTCATTTGACCGTATTTTGGCGCTGGAACTGATTTGTGTTTCTAGAAATGCACTTGATTGAAGAGTTTTAACCGATGATCCACTAAGGTACGGTTCGTATTTTTCAACCAAGAAGTTCCGTAACGATACTTTGTACACTTTGTGAGAATCTTCTGGCCATTTGTTCACCTCGCTTACCAGCCGTTTGACCAGCCCAACTCTTGGTCCTAATGACATTTTGATAAAACTGGTATACCGCGGTCGAGGAATATAAAATCGATCGATAGTACTAATAATATATTGCTAACAACTGATTTGATAAACTACTTGAGGGTAAGTTTAAGCTTCCTGGGTTTCAAAGGGTTCCAACTTGGCAGTACCAATTTCCCAAGAAACGCCATCTACAATCAAGCTCTTCAATGCATCTAGTACATCTTGCTCTGAGCCACGAACCTGTTTGGTGGAATCACGTTCACGGATAGTTATAGATCCATCTTTAACAGTTTGGAAATCAACAGTGATACCAAAGGGAGTACCCAACTCATCGTTTCTAGCGTATCGTCGACCGATAGAAGCAGACGAGTCGTCAATACGCGAGGTAATCCCGTTACGACGTAATTTTTGTACAATGTCCTTGGTGATAGGCTCAAACTCTGCATTGTTCGATAATGGCACGACCAACACTTTGGTAGGCGCAACTGAAGGAGGGAAACTTATAACTCCTCTTGCCGAGTCTTCAGGTCGAGTCCAGAATGCCTGTTCAACAAGAGCATAAATCACACGTCCAATACCGAAGGAAGGTTCAATAACACTGGGGATATATTCTCTGACATGTTCAGTGTGTTTCCGTTTCTCAATTTGAATTAAACTTGAATCCAACTCGGTTTTACCTTCAATACCTTCAATATCAATTGATATTTTACCATTTGCTGCCAATTCCTTGGCCAAGTCTTCACGTTCGCAGTCAGTACGAGAGTTCAACCAGTTTTCAACTTTAGAAGCGTCCTTTCTGAACTTGGGTCCGAACTTCTTCTTGTCAATGTCAATTTCAAACGCTTCAACAACAATAGGTTCATCCAAGGTCTCTCTCACGACAAGCTTTTCCTTGGTTCTGGCGGAATGGACTGTTAAATCGTAGGCAGATCTATCTGCGCATCCAACAGACTCAATCCAACCGTAAGAAGTGTGCAACTCACAATCCCAACAATCAGCAGCGTAATGAGCCATTTCATTGGACATGTGTTGTCTGAATCTCATTCTTTTAGGGTTGATACCGATTTTGATCATGAACAGGTAGATTCTTCCCAAAAAGTATCCCAAAGTCTCATTATCAACCAATTTGGTAGCAACTGCTTCACCAATAGTGATTTCACTCAAATCTGTTTTACCAGCGCTTTGAACTTCTTTAGGCAGTAATCTCAGCTTGATATCCTTGATTTCGTTGAATCTAGGATGCGATTTATTGTTAGGGTCAACAAAGTGTTCAATTTCAGCCATTAAGAATTCTCGCACTCGTAATAATCCACCCTTGGGAGAGATTTCATTACGGAACGATTTCCCAATTGAAGCTGAGGCAAAGGGGATTTTCAGATTGTTGTACTCCAACAGTTTACTGAAATTCAAGAACTGGCCCTGAGCAGTCTCTGGTCTTAAATATCCCTTCAAACTTCCAGAGGGACCAATACTAGTTTCAAACATGAGATTGAACTCCATAGGAGGTTCAAGCTTACCGCCAGTACTAGGGTTGACTATCTCATATTTTTCAATGATTTCGCCCAACTCCGGTCCAGAAAATCCATCAATTCTGGCCAAAATAGATTCATATTCAGCAATAACGGAATCTTCCAGCTTGACAGCCTTGATTTCCTTAACCTTCTTCTTACGCTTCTTGTCCTCGGTGCCAATAGTAGACACCTCGCCACGAGCCTCTTTGTCACCCTTCAGTCTGCTTTCAATGACTTCCTCGACCAAATGGTCAGCACGGAAGATCTCGCCGGTGGCAGGATCACGCAACATCCAATCGGCGAACTTGTCAACATGACCAGAAGTCTTCAATACCTCATAAGGGGTCAACGCAGTACAGTCGACTTCGAGGATATCCTCTTCCAAGATGAAATGCTTTCTCCACAAGTCAATCACGTTAGCCTGCAGAGCACAGCCAGAGGGACCGTAGTCGTAGAGTCCAGAAACACCTCCGTAAATTTCAAACGATGGGGCCCAGAAAAATCGTCGCTTGAGCAAAGCTTCCAGAGTATCTCTGTTGAAAGCTTGTTCAGCAGGTCTCCCACTCATCGTGTGTACGTAACTCTTCAAAGGATTAGAAATATACTTCAAGCAGCGAACAGCTACTCTTGTGCACTGAATTGTTGCTTGGGGGAAATGCAAACTTTGGATCACTTGAATATTTGACAAGTATGAATATGATTCAAAAGTGTGTTAGTACAATGAAAGAAAAAAATTTGTTAGTCATTTGAATGCGATTATGTAATCAAGTATAAATATTTTACGTAAACAGTTTCATTATGAAGTATCACCCCCAATTGAGCCTGAATAGTCTGTAACTGTTAGTATTCTGTATAAAAGTATCATGTATCATGTATCACTTACCCTTGGGACTTATGGCTAGACCTTTGCCCTTTCTTGCGGCTCTGTAGACGACTTCAATGATATCTATCAATTCTTGTTTCGAGCTGACGAGGAAGTTCAGTTTGTTATTGTTGCCTGTGCCGAAATCACACAGCATGTGTTTGTTCCGGTAGAAGAACATCACCGTCACAGGGTCGTACAGCTCGTACATCTGGTTGAAGTCGGAGACCTCGGAGGTGTCGCAGATATAGATCACGGCGAAGTTTCTGACCTTGTCAGCTATACCATAGAGCATTTCATCCATCTGCATGCACTCCCGGTCAGAGTCTCTGCCGAACCGTATAACGACGAGCCGCTCCTCTTCGGTGACTATTGCCTGGTCCACATGCCAGCCTGTTCTCAAATGCGGCAGAAACACACTCCCCATGGTTACAGCCTTGGTTTACGAGTTGGTTTACGAGTAGTCTTTTAAGTTAATAATATTAATGAATATGCGATTATATACAGATTAGAGAGAAACATGGAAAGAATCAGTTTCTGCGCTTGGAGACTTTCCCGCTGGTAATTGAAGAAGCGTTTTCACTGACCATGTCGAGGAAATCGTCATTGGGTTCTTGGGCTTTGGCACTGGTGGTTTTCGTATCATTTGTGTTCTTAGTATCCTTCTCGGCGGCCGAGGCAGAAGAACTTTCACCAGCAGTATCGAAAAATGCATACTTCTTTCTGAACTTGGCCAACCTTCCAGTGGAATCGCTCTCAGCGGAGCTGATCTCCGGCCTCGACTTGTTCCACGCGGGGCTGTTCCTCATATCGTTGATGTACTTCCATTCGACTCGAGGGAACTGGGACCGTCGAGTGTATGTTGACCCGTCCGATAGCTGGACTTTGCAGTCAAACTTGTAGTAAATGGCAGGCCGTGTTCGACCAATGGGGAGCTTCTTGGGGATACGCTTCTCCAAAGCAGACTCGGCCTTGACCAAATGCGCAGGAATCTCATTCCCCTTGGCGTATCCTCTGGAAAATATCCGTGGTCCACTCATTTTCTTGTCAAATCTTTGCCAATTACAATGTTGAAAAATTGATCGATCTGATTTTAAACATCCTGATTATGTAATACTTACCCGGAAGTCAGCTTTGACGTATGAACTACCATGAACTACCGTGAATTACCAAGAGCACTTCCAAGGTAGTTCCAAAGCAAATATCATACAAATACCTGTACCAGCTCCATCTATTCAGTTGTTTCCAGTTATCTTTTTTGGTGGCCAATAAAAGTGGTTAATGACATCACAAGGTTAGGTTAATTAGGATTGTGGAGTCATGCAGCTCATCTCCGAGGAACATGATATCCCGGATATAAATATCGCATTCGCCATTGCTCGTTACATTTCCTCACAACTCTTGCTGTTGGACAAACACTGTACGAGGAGCGCATTCTTCTTATTTATAATGAACAGTAAAATCAGAGATAGACTTACTAGAGACACCCCGCATCGGCCGCGGTGCGCGGGCCACCGAGGGTTCCGAGCCTGTTTTGCCGAGAACACGATTCTGTCGTTGCGCGAAGCTGTGAAGGCCGGTGCCGAGATTGTCGAGACGGATATCCAGGTGTCTAAGGACGGCGAGGTGGTCATTTTGCACGATACAACTACTAAACGGTGCTACGGTGCTGACTACAATGTGACTGAAACCAATTACTACGGTACGCTTGACCAGCTGGAGACCGTTGATGGGCTAAATTCCCGTGGTGGCAGTGCTGATACTGAAGATTCCAAGCGTCCGTCGTCGGGGGAGAAAATGCCGACTTTCAAGCAGGTCATTGACATGTTCGAGACCGACCCGTTGTTCAGTAATGTCGTTTTGATGCTTGACGTTAAGCACAGTAACGAGCCATGGGTCATTGACAAAGTGTTTGACATTTTGAGCAAAACTGAAACTGGCATTTCACAATGGCGCGACAGAATGGTTCTGGGTGTATGGAGACTGGACGTTTTGGAACGGGTTCATGCCCTGCAGAAAGATTTCCCCGTTGTTCATATAGGCTTCAACCTTGGTTTAGCCCGCCAGTTTATAGACTATTCGCCGCAAGTTGTCGGTATCTCGCTGCACCAAGCTTGTTACACGTTGTACGGCGGGTCCAACTTGATGCGCTACGCTAGAAGCCAAAAAGTATGCGTGTACGCATGGACAGTTAACGCAGAATCATGGATGAAATGGGCTATAAGCTCCGACTTGGACGGGATTGTCACTGATAATGTCGATATATACACCAAGATGACTGAAAACGAAAAACAAGTCCAGGCATTTGCAAACACAGCCCCTTCATCGTTCATCAGCTGGTACGGACCTTGGGTGATTTTCCCCATATTGTACAAACTAGGACAAGCGTTCATGATGTATGTTAAAATACGGTCGTTTTTCGTACACAAACGTGAACCTATATAATCTATATCTATATATTATTACAATGCACTTTTAGATTTATCGCCAATGATCAAGTCGACGGCTGCTTGAAGTAGTTTATGCGCAATGGCCTCTGGAGGCGGAACGGTTATTGTTCCTTCTTCGACGTGCACTTGAGGGTCCATGAACTTGTACCCAGCAGATCTCGCCTTTGCCAACGCCTTGCCCAACGTGTCCACATCAACCCATTTGGCATCGTTGAGCTCAGGATCGTGGGTGAGCACTATTGAAGGATCAGTAGCCTCGGCAATACACCCGACCATGATATTGGCAGGATACGGCCAGGGTTGGGTCGAGTGTAAAAACACTCTGCCGCACTTGACCCCGGATTCCTCCCATACTTCACGTCGCACGCAATCTTCAATAGACTCTCCGGGCTCGAGGAACCCGGCCAGGCATGAGTACGCCGACCTTGTTCTGAACCGTTTCCCGTTACCCAGCAGCACTTTGTCGCCGTAGATGACTGCCACGATGATAGTGCTGTCGGTTCTGGGGAACTGCAAGTTGCTTACGGGCACGGTATGGGTTGCGCAGGTACTCGAGTCGCCGTTTCTAGGTTTCAAGCACCGTTTTTTGGCACCGCCGTTGACCACAACCGTTCTGGTACCGCACCCGGCGCAGTACTGGTTACGTTTGTTCCAGTCAATGTACATCGATGCTTGGCCATACGTGGCTCGGATAGAATCGTCTTCGAGAGCAAACGTGTCTGCGAACCGCACACTGAAGAACTCGCCGCCGTGGCTGGTGATACTCTCTAACTGGGTATCGTCGCCTAATCCTATAGCAAAAACAGGACTTCCCTGGTACTCGCGGTACTTCAATCCGTGGGAATCAACAAGCACTCCGAGGAAAACCACTATCGGCTCGGTGACAGGACGATTCTTCAAACTGTGTTCCTCAGACTCGGAGAAAAACGACCACCCTTCTTTAGCAACCTCTTCGTCGTCCAGCGCAAACCGGTCTGGGTCAAACAAATGGGACACTTGGTCATATTTCAGGTAATCAATGCCGTAAACATTGGTACCGAGATCGCGACGTCGCAGCAAAAGCCGCGACCCCTTATCGAGAACCAGAAACTTTGCGCTCGCATGGGTAACAGCTAAACGCAGGTACTTTGGGTCTTCCCGAAGGAAACTCATCCTGTCAACAGGGTTGTACGAGTACCCGTTGACGACTTCAGGTCCGTATTTCTCTACCAGCATGTTGGGTTGTGTTAAGCAATCTATGAAGTTGAAGATTCGGGTATAAGATATACCCGATCAAGATCTTAAAAGTACCGGTACCCGAGCAAGTACAGCCGCACCGTGACATTGAAACTTCAGTTTACAGACATCCAAGACTACGTTACAAACAGACCTAGGTGAAGAGCCAAATTATAGATACACTACTATTTATCCGTACTTTTTCCTTGGAGGAGGCAGTTGTTCAGCGCTTCTAGCGGTATCTAGCCCGTATTCCAAATTCAAAGCCTCTACTCGTTTGATAGCCGGACATATCCCCTTATCGATATGGTCCACTATCCAAGTTTCCGAGTTCGCAAACTGCACACCGCAGCCTTTGCACCGTCCGGGCGACCCGGCCCTGTCGCGTTTCTTGGTACCCATGGGGTAAATGAAATGCATCGCCTTGAGATGGTTCTTGTACGTATCGCAACGTGAAAACCCTCCCGAAGGATGGCACGGCGGCTCATACATCCGTGGCGGGCTGCCGCCAGTACCAGCATTACCACCAGCACCGGGTGTACTGGTAACACTGTTGCCAGTTGCACCGGGGGGAAGGGAGATTGGTTTGTCGTTAGGGTCATTAGATAGCTGATCTGAGGTTATCTCTTCGCCGTTTTCATTGAATCGTACAGCAAGCATAGGCAGCTTTGAAAACAACGGACACCTGAACGGAGCATCACCGCGGTGGCTTTTCTGGTGTCTGAATAAATCGTTCGGTCGCGTGAACCCTCGGCCACACACTTCGCAGATATGCGGCCGCGCCAGTCCGTCCAGGTGGATCGACCGGTGCGTGGCCAGATTAGAGAACCACCCTTGGCATTCCGGACACTGACGTTTACGTCGGTGCGCTGTTGGGGTAGTAGCAGCGGCAGCGGGATTAGTGGTAGAGGTATTAGCGTTGTTGGTATTTGCATTAGTGGTGGAAGGAGTGCTATTACCAGTATCACCCAGTTGTGAAATTTCAGGATCAGTCGTGTCGGGGTTCCCGTTGTCTTTGAGAAACTCCAATCCAGGGTCCAAAACCAAATCATTTTTAGAATCCCCCGTTGTCGTATTATTCGTAGAGTTTGTAGTAGTTGATGCTGGTTTCCCGTTGTTGGAAGACATGGCTGCTGCGGCAGCTGCTGCGGCAGCGGCAGCTATCCGGCTCTTGTAAGTAGGATCGCTTTTCATTATAGATGGATCAACCACGTCAGGGTCGTCGTCTGGATCCTGGTACGCCAGCAGCTCGTTATTTGTAAGGTTGGAAATACTCATAGGACCGGTCTGGTCCTGGTCATTGTCATTATCATGTTCTTCAAGGTTGTGGTATTCATTACCATTACCACTACCACTGTTACCACTGTTACCATTGTTACCATTGTTACCATTATCACCACTCCCGCTGCTGCCGTTATTGCGTAGAGGCCGGCCTGACGAATCAACGGCCGCAGCGGCCATAGTCAGCGTGGCCAGAGCTGAAAACGACGACGGGGACCCTGTATCGTTTTCATCATTATCTCCGCTACCACCAGTCCCGACGAGTTCCGCAGATATCTTCGCCTCGGGGTCTTCTGAGGGCAGCGCCGGGTCGACCGCGGAACCTGTCCGTGGCGGTTTCCTTCTCCGTTTCTTGTTACCGTCTGTAGTTGTTTCATTGTCGTCGTCATGATTATCATCATCATCATCATCATCATCGTTGTTGTCAGTAATCGGCTTCCCGTGATGGTGGTGAGGCTTCTCAGAGTCGCCAGAGGACCGGGCCGACTTGGCACCATTGCCAGCACCGCTACCAGCGGCGGTATCCGGATGGGCGCGTTTCGTGCCGTGGACGTCGGAAGAAGACAAGGTCAGGCTCGTGTCATGGTGGTTACTGATAGACGGGTCTATCAGGCTATCGACCATGGTGATGGTCCGTTTCTTCTTCTTCTTCTTCTTCGGCTTGTTGGTGAAAAAGCCCACACAAGCGTGATACAAAAAGGGAAAAGAAAAACTTGTTTGCTCTTGGTTTCTGCGGCTGGAACGACGCTTTGCTTGAAAGGATTGAACTGAAGTGGAAAAAAAACACGGGTTTTGCCAGAGAACTCGAGGAAACGGTCGTTGGTTTTGTTGTTTTATTTGGGTTTCGGTGGTGGCAGTTTTTTGGTGTTTGGTGATGTTTTTCGCTGGTGGTGGCTGAATATTTAACAGGTAATAAAAAAGGGTTCCGTAAATTCCAGCCGTATTATTATGATATTGTGTTGTGTGTTTGTGTGCGGCGAGAAATCACGATCCACTCGCCAATTGGAACGCACGGCTTTATTTTTACTAACATTTCGGCATCTCCTATTGAACAGAATGAACTGACAGAATCATGGCAGAATCATTCCATTCTGTCATGATTCTGCCATGATCCATGGTATTAAAATTAGAATGAATAGTAGAATGGTAGAATCTAACGGTACAATGTAATAGTTTAGTATCATGCTGTATATTACAGTAGTATTACAGTAGTATTACAGTAGGTATCTATTCATATAGACGTATTTATTACACAATGGTAGGTATCCTTTTGTACATGTCGGTTTGTTCATGCCTTCTTTGATCTAGACCTGGTAGTTCTGGGCTTCACTTCGGAGCCTGAGCTAGCAGCGGAAGACTTCTTGGTGCTTTTAGGAGTACCGGTGGTCTCGGATTTTTTGGTGGACTTCTTTGGGGTGGAAGGAGCGTTGGCCAACTTGCTAGCGGCCTTGCTCTTGATAGTCTTGTAGACACGTTTGTAGAACGACAAGAACAGCACGAGGTAACTGCTAATCAAGGCGCAACCGTAGATAGCAGCGAACTCCTCGCCAGCGCAGCTTCCAGCGTTGGGCATGAACGGCCAGTAGGTGGACGTGAAGTACGTGTAACTTGCGAAATAAATAAAGAAGATATCAATGACGAACTGGACAATTTGGAGAATGGTGACCCACTCTTTCCACCACACACGGATCCCACAAGACGCAAGGAAGTAATACCAGTACATGACAACGTGCACGAGCAAGTTCAACACGATGGGAACCCACGAAACACTGGTGCGGCCAATCAGCTGGGTGTAGCACAGCAACGCGGTGGCTCCGTGGTGGTAGGTGTGCAAGAAAGTCAAGGGTTTCTTGCGCAAAACCAAGAAAACGGTGTCGAACAACTCGTAGTACTTGCACAGGTAGTTCAGGTAGTAGATTGTCACAATAGGCTGAGTCCAGGATCCCTTGTTGCAGATAGCGTACAAAATCCCGTGGTTAACGAGGATAGGCACGAGCTGCTCAACTAGCAACAAGAACAAAATCAACGAAATCAAAGTCAGAATCAGGTTATGGAGTCTGAAAATCCAGTTCAGGCGAATGACCGGCGCGTGGAGCTTGGTCAACACAAATCGTCCGCCAAAGATGACAGTGTAGTAGACAATGATAGCTACAACGACCTCGGGCCAGGTGGAAAAGGGCAATTGTCCCTCGGTGAACTTGAACTCGGACGGAACAAATTTCCCCTGGGTAGCCTCGCCGACCAACCGGTCAAACACGTCCCAGAGGTAAATTCCAAAGGGTCGGTCAATGCTGGGCGATTGGACTTCAACCCATTCAGGAAGATACTCCACGACTCTATCAATGATTTCTGACATGATAGTCCTTTATTGAGTGTTTGCTTGAAATTGAAAAGGGTGTTTAATTACTTCCGAAGAAACCCACAAAATATTGGGAAATTTAATGAATAAAACACACGTGAAAAAATAACGAAACCCGGGCTTATCTTATACCAGTAAGAAAAGAACACGTTCGGAGAATATAGAAGAGAAGTTTCAATTAGAGAAATCCACAACCCAGAAACACGCACACCAAAAACTAAAAGATATTGATGATGAAGAAGAAAAAACAACAATTGGCTTCGGAACGAATTTGGTCGTTGTTGTTTTGTTGTGTACTTTTTGCTCTGTCGAAAAGAAGAAGAAGAAGAAGAAAAAATGCAAGAGAAAAAGTTTAAAAAAAAAAAAAAAAAAAAAAAAAAAAAAAATAGGTTTGTTTGTTAACAATTAACGGGACCTTAATATTTTTGTTTAATCGAAGACGCGTTTACAATTTAAGGGGGTCGTCGATTTTCTGTGCCGCGGATTTTTTCACCGAGTGATGCCATTTTACAAATTCCAAATCAATCATTTGATAATGAATTGATGTAACTAATGCAATAATGCAATTGACGACTAATATAATTGATAATTGTAACTAACTAGTACTGATGTAATTATTAATATTTGTTTTCATTATTATTGTAATTAATATTCATTACATTCATCTATTGTTCCGAGTATTCACAGTACTGGGCTGTGCCCCGTCAACCAAGGTCCATTCGCTGGTTTGTGAAGACATTGAAGGTGTGTGCTTTGGCTGCTCGTTGGGTTTCCGGTCTTCTTCTGGTTTCTCGGCTTCCTGTATTTGGTGACCATTCTCTTCTTCGTCTTCGTTGCCGGTTTTCTCCCAGAAATCTAGCGACACGATCTCGTCGTGGCCGTACTCGTCTTCGTGGACGTATAGGATTTCCCGGGTACTTTCATGCAAGAACCGAATATTCTCCCCAGTAATCACGCGCACGAGCTCGCCCGTGTCCATGTGTCTGATTTCAATGAAATTGGGCTCAAACGCAATCAGGTACGGGTACGGTAATGCAAAATGCTGCGGTAGCCCTTCCCAGTAAACAATCCAGTTGGGCTTGGTTCGCCAGCCGTTACCGTTAACGAAAAACGAAAAATCAGAATAGTTGAGCAAGAAATCCATCTGTAACCTGTAGATAGATATAGGTTTGAGCGCTTCTTTCCGTATAGCGAAATCCAGCGACGTGTCTGCAGGGTCAAGCAATGACTGGGTTTCCAAAGTATTCAAATCAACAATCTCAAACCCCTTGGCACAACCAACACATAATCGACGCTTGAGGAAACTGATGGATAACGTCTCTGAGGGGATATAAAACTCCTTGAACACTTTTAGTCCCTCGCTCTGCGTTTGCAAAAACCGTCGTAGTGGTGGCTGTCGTTTACCTCGAGGCTGTGGATCAAACGGTTCCAAAACACGTACCGTTGAAGTCATGCTGCTGCTTTTAACCGTGCAAACAAGCATACGACCCAAACATTTGCCCAACTTGTAGAAATTGATATGGCTCAGCACTTTTTTGGCTCGTCGGTTGTTGCCCACAGGATCAACAGTATCCAAACAGTCCAGGGGCCACGAGTACAAAGACTTGTCACTCAAACACAAAAGCGTCATGTACTGCTCCATTACATCCAGCTGAGTCACGTTGGGGATTGCAATGACTTTGACCGGAGATGAGGCAACAGGACTATCCTTGTCGTACTTGACATCAGAAATCCATATCCCGTTATCGGTGCCATACAACAGTTTCCGACCACCGTCCATGGGAGTAACACAGTTAACCCGGTTAGACGCATTGAAAAATCTGCGCTGCAAAATACGCCGCGTGTAAACGTCGCCTTTAATGTCCAGGTTGTGCTTTTGCTGCTCAACGTGTTCAATCCATTTCTTCCTGCCAATAAACGTAGACGCATACAACGTCAGCTCGTACCCGCGACGACCCAAGTGCTGGAACGTTAGCGGGAACCGGTTACCAGGCCCGCCTTCCATCAAGAAGCTGTTATTATTGCTATTACTGTTGAACCCATTGAACCCATTAAGCATCGTCGATGCACCATTATTAACAGTACTGGTGCCATTTACACTCCCACTGATACTGCCGTTATTGGAACCGAACCCAATACCCATGCTTGTACTGCCGTTGCCCAGCGTCGTAGATATGCTGCCATTTTTAGATAATGGAATTAACGAGGATGAAGGTCGTTTAGCCAAGGATTTAGGCAGAATCTCTTCGCCTTCGGCAATTTGTAACAACCCTAGCGGGATAGGCTTCCGGTACACTTTATGTTGTTCGCGTTTATTAACAGTCTTGATTCTCACAAACAACAAACTGTTATCGAAAAGGTACACCTGCACATCTCCTTGGTTATCCTTATCCTGGTTTCGTTTTTTCAACGGTCCTTTGAAGATAATCTGTCTGTTTTCATTGGTGAGTTTCAAATCAACATACTCGCCCGGCCGGAATAACAACGATTGACCCAACTGCATCAGGTTGAACCTGTTCTCAGCTTTACCAGACTCAATGTTGACTTTGGTCAGGTACTCTCGGATTATCCGGATAGCCTCGGGGATATTACGTTTATCCGGACTGTCCTCGTCAGTGTGTTTCAAAACGGCATCTAACAACAAGGGGTACCTTGCCAATCGGGTGGTAGGTTTAGTCAAGTACCCGTTAAGTTCCAGCTTCCTACTTTCCTTTTTCCGTTCAGTTTCATCAACAAATTTGGCAAATGTAGAATTTTGACTTTTCTCTCGTTCAAATTCGTACTTGCCATACAATTGGCTCGCACCGTACAAAATAAAAGGACCAAAATGTTGAGCATGTTCAACAAATATATCACCAATCTGTCTTACAATCGGACCTTGTTGCTGACGTTTAGTCAACGCTTCGGCAAGCTTGATATTAACCGCATGTACATCCATAACACATGAAAAAACTGCTCGCACAAATTTTTCGCGACGAAACTCGGGGATAATGTTAGACTCGCGCAACGGTTTTATCCAGAAATCCCTCAAGTACTCCAAATCCTTGACGAAATCACGCTCGGTGTAGATAACCTCGCAAATAACTTCTTGTCGTTTCTTCTCGGCATCGCTTACGCTGTCTGCGACTTCCTTGGGCACGCTGTGAATCCACAATTTTTGTTCCATTTCGTCGTCACCGTGCAACGATAGCCTGCTTTCGGCGCGCTTGAGCCCCGGCTGCGGTTTCATGTTCAGTCGCGCTTGCTGCTCAAGCCGTCTCGGACACGCTATAGAATAACAGAGCTGGTCTCGCGTGCACGTTGGCGAGTAGCATTCTGCCAGCAACGTGAACACCCCGTTAACCGGCACAACGGCCTGTTTCTGGATCTGCTGCGGGTTGCTCAGGTTATTGACTACCGCGTTAGCGCCGGGACCTGTCATGCTCGAAGATGGGTTGTTGCTGGTGCTCCGCTCTTCTTCCTCAACAACAATCTCATTAAACTGGTACACTTCATAAGGCGAGTCGCGTAACCGGTGCTCGTACGTAACGTCGTGGAAAAACTTCTGTGCGTCTAGCGCACGGCCAAGCAGCAGCGACAGGTTCCTGTCGGGAGTCTTGATAATATATGCAATCAAATCCACAGCCTCAGCACCAGTGAAAGAGTTCTTGTAAGTTAGCTCATTCTTGATCCGGTCACCGAGATTGATCCTCTGCTGGAACGCTTCGGCTACCCTTGACAGCAAAGCAGGGTAAACCAGTGGCACTTTCCGCGACGTCGTCAGTATAGTGCTGGGAGGGTACGACGAGACTGAAGCCGACCGCTCGGGGCCCTTACCACTAGTATCTAGCGGATCGTACCCGTAACTGCTCGTAGACGCCGATCGTTTGGTTTTCAATGCATCTGAGCTGCCGTTACCTATACGCACCAGCGATGTCGTAGACGCCCGCTGCGGCGGTATACCTGTATTACTGGTACCGTTGGTTTCTGTAGTAGTGGTCGTTGTGGTGGTAGTGGTGGTGGCAGCGCCGCTAGATAAAGCAGTACCGCTAATGCTGGTATCGTTAATGTGGTGGTGGTTGTGATGGTGAACAAGCTCGTTGGGCTGTCTTTGGGGAATGATCCTGCCGCTCATGGTCATAGTCTGCGACCGCTGGTCACGATCATACGACGAGTTGTTCACTCTGGCGTTAGTCGCTGCCGAAGCAGACGCCCATGTCATCGACATGCTGCGCGGGTTCGTCTTATCGGATAACCTCCCCGTGCCTTGGTACTGCAGCGACTGGGGCTGCTGGTTATACATGGGCCCAGACACCGAGCGCGACTGCTGCTGAAATTGTGGCTGCTGTGGTGGTTTATCTGGAGACGACCGTCCGTGACGATGGTCGGGCACTAACGGAATACCCAGATCAGACGGCTGTTGCTGCTGTTCCCACTGGAACGAAGGTAATCTGGGACTTGCATTCCCTGTTCTAGAGGGAACCTCTGAGGGTATACCGTTAGAATATGGTCCACGGTTATCATGCTGCTGGGGCGGTGGAACACGTCTTTGCGGAGACGGGAACTGCTGTGGTTGAGACTGCTGCGGTGGGGGTTGACCTCCTGGCCGGCCTTGCGGGTACATTCTCTGTGGAGGACCCTGGGGCTGAACATGATACAAACCCTGGTTAGGCGGTTGCTGGTACTGTGGCCGAGGATGCTGGTAATGTTGTTGTTGTTGCTGTTGCGGGTGTACTTGCTGGGCATGTAACTGGTGGTGCTGGTGCTGGGGCTGTGGTTGTTGATTATGATGGTGTTGGTGGTGATGATTATGTGGAGGTGGAGGTGGGTTTCTTGACGACATTGATGTCAGATCATCATAAGAACCTCTGCCTCGCAAGCTCTGGCGCGACGCAGAAAAGTCGGGTATAGGAGTTGCCGACGACATTGTTTGGCTTCTGCCCGGTGGTATAGGCGACGAAGAGCCAAATATATCCGAGAAGGCTGCTGACCGCTGTGCAGCAGCACCGGTTAGTCTCGACGAAGGGATTTTGCTTGTTTCCGACATGTGAATTCCATCCAAAAAAGAAATAAATTAATAAATGATAATAAAATAAAATGATAATGAGAATAATTTAAAAGATCCCGGTATCCAGTAATCCCTGCATCAACCTTTGTAAAAGAAAGCAAAGTATTAGTCGGCTTGTGCAAAATGAACTCAACCCTTTATTTTTGTTTTTTACTTTTCTCTCTGGTTCCCCTCTTGATTATTCTTATTAATATTGGCCCTGTCTCAAGATCTCTAATTTTTTTTCTTCTTGCCCCCCGAAGGATTAAACTGTATATAGCAAGATATGGGCTTAGTCAAACTGTAAAATATGGACCCAAAGTAAGAGAAAAAAAGCCTAAAAAAAGCCTGTGGGTTAGAACTTACATGTACACACACACACACACACATTTTAATACATCGCCGATTTAACGTGGTGGAACGTGGAAAAGACAAAAACAACATTCAATGCTTACCTGTGAACCGAGAGCTGCCAAAACCTAATGGTTATTAATGAAAGAGTAGTAGTAGTTGCAGAAGATACTGATGTAGTGTTACCCGGTGGTACGGAGTTTCCTGTATGGAAAAAAAACCCGGGGTTGTATCAGAAATCCCCTGCAAATAAAAAGAAGGGTACGTTGAATGGAAAAACCCACAAACAGACCTTTGCAAGTCGATTTTTGAAGAGCCGCTGGTGTAAGCAGTTTGTAATGGCCCTTCCTTAGGTGTTCCTCAGTAGATACAGTAAAAATGAAAGATCCTGTTGCGGTGAAAAGGTGCTGAAACCTGGCAAAAAAGAAGGAAGAACGGCTGCTAAAACCCAGTAGCTAAAACCTCGTTCCAAACAGATACTCAAAAAGGCACTAAAACGCACACACTCACTGCGCTTGCAGACTGTAGAATGTGAGCTGGATGTACCTGTTACCGTTGTCCTTTTAATGGTAGTCGTCGAAGCAGACGAATCCCGTCTTCTTTCTTTGGTTGTTTTGCTGTTTACCGGCTGGTTTCAGTTAACGAATGGGTTTTAAATGGTGATGATGATGATGATGATGTTAGTGTTAGTGTTAGTGTTTGTGTGTTACTAGTAGCAGTAGCTGGGTGGTTTGGCTGTGTTTCCGCAATTGTTTATTGGATCGGAACCATTCAAAGGTTAAAGCCGCCACTGGTTTACGTAAGCATTTACTACTGTGTGTGTTCTGTGATCGTTGTGTTCGAGCACTCGCAAGCACAGCCATATCTCATTACTACGTATTCTACCATCATTGATACAAGGTACAAGTTACAATGCCAGTAAGTACAAACCACGGCTCAATTGCAAACAGCACTATCGTTCTAACATATTCTTCTTTCAGGCAATCCACAGCAAGTTCCTGGGCTCGGACGCTAACGGTGATACGCGGATAGTGGGCAACTTTGCAGTGTTGCCCATACAGACAAAATTCAGAGGCCCCTCGTATCCCTTAGACACCGACGACGATATAGTAAAAGAGTCGCTCGACCTGTTCAGGGTGAACTCATTCTTCAGGAACTTTGAGATTAAAGGCCCTGCCGACCGCACGCTCATCTACGGGATCCTGTTTATCTCGGACTGCTTGTCCAAGCTGAAACCTGCCACGACCAAACGGGACGCTACAAGAATACTAAACACTCTGGCTATTGACCATTTCGCGCTGCCCGGTGAACCAGGGTTCCCACTCAATGCGCTGTACGCGCCTCCGCGCGACAGAAACGAGGTCGATTTCCTCAAGGGGTACCTTGCCCAGTTCAGGCAGGAGCTCGCGCTCAGACTGCTGGACCATTTGTACCCTGGCGCGGAAGAACAAGCACCAAACAAGTACTGGCTTGCCTTTACCCGTCGTAGGTTCATG
Source organism: Groenewaldozyma auringiensis (assembly GCA_030574195.1). Taxonomy (NCBI): domain Eukaryota; kingdom Fungi; phylum Ascomycota; class Dipodascomycetes; order Dipodascales; family Trichomonascaceae; genus Groenewaldozyma; species Groenewaldozyma auringiensis. Next base: position 87,661 of record JAJMEP010000024.1, read on the forward strand.
AACCTCAGTTTGTAAACCTAATTGATAAATAAATATTATTAATCTTGAATTTTATTCACTGCTAGTCTAAATGTTGTTTTGGTTATTATTTCATATTGTTATTATTTCGTTATCATCATTCATACCCCTCGCTCGTTGCTCTCTGTAGTACCACCAGGAGGGTGGTACCCGTAGTAACCTGTTTCGCCGTTGGATGCGTGTGGAGGCGGTGTTGCGCTAGTGGGGAAATACGGCATCTCTTGCGATATGGGAGACTGCGGTGGAGGAAGAACAGTTCGAAGCTGTGGATTATGTGGTGGAATAAAGGGTAACTTGATCGGTCCTCCAGTGCCACTACCACTACCACCATTTCCACTCTGTTTATCAGGCTCCGGGTTAAGTATCCCTGCAATTGAAAGCCGTGACACCGGTGCTTGCTGTGGCTGTGGTTGTGGCTGTGGCTGCACGGGCTGTACTGGCGGTGATGGTTGAGCAAAAGTATGAGGTGACCGATCGTTGAAAATACCCATGGGCGGTGGACCGTTCTGTGATGGTCTTTGTGACACAGGTGCCTGTGGCTGCTGGTGAACGGCCGGCGCTCTTGGTGGTCTGGAGAAAAACCCTGACCTTGGTAAAAGTGGAGCGGGCTGGATAGGCACCTTTACAGATTGCTGCTGTTGCTGTTGTTGTGGCTGTGGTTGCTGTGGTTGCTGTGGTTGTGGTTGTGGATGTTGCTGTTGTGATTGAACAGGTTCCTGTACAGGTACCGTTACTCTATCTTGAGGTTCGGTTTTTCGTTTATCAGCTTCTTCGACAACTGCAAAGTACCCTCGCTGTTCTCCATACTTTTTGTAGAAATTTCGTAACATCGTTGCCGATTTGGACTCAAACTCTTTCGACATTGATGCCCAATCGCTGCCGTACATGGGTAATAAAGACTCAAACCGGCTTTGTTCAGTCGTGCTCCAGTATGAATTGGATTTAGTGGTTGAACTTGACACTTCTGGAACTGGCTCGGATTGCGTTACAATCGCCGGACTAGGTTTCAACCCATTGACCGGTTCGTCTTTACTGTCAACAACATTTTTCACACTACTTTTCGGTTCCAACAGTGGGTTGCTAGTTACAGTTGTTGTGGTGGTAGTCGTAGTAGTCGTGGTGGTTTTGGTCGTCGTACTTGCCGGTACCGGTGGTTGTACTGGAGACTGTACTGGTGGCACAACTTTTGATTCAGGTACTTGTACTGGTGACTCCAATTTTTCCGGCTTGGCAATACTAACGATTTTTTCTTTAAACCGTACCGTAGTTTCTTTGGATTTCTTGGTCTCTTTGATTTCCTTGACTTCCTTAGTTTCCTTAACTTCCTTTTCTTCTTTATCCTTTTTGGAAACTCTAGCTCTTCGCTCACCCGATTTACGTCCACTTTTATTCTCATCGTTACCCTCTTGAGTTCGACTGGATTTACGAGTACGAACAGGACGTTTCAATTGTCGTGAAGCCAACGCTTTGTAATCAGAAGTTTTCTTGGTCTGATAGTAATGCAAAACACATTCGCTAACGGTACGAAGCCCGCCCATGAAATTCGCTATACGACCAAACTCCTTCGGGTACATTGCAAACCCGGCACAAAACGCATCATGTTCATCCTGTGTGAAATTGTTCACGGCATCTGTTACTAGCCGTCGCGACCACACGCTCTTATCAGTAACCAGATTATTAGTATTGATGAACCTGATTTTTTCCCGTTCAATAGGATCAGGAATCATATCAGGGATTATTGCCGACGTTAATGCTGCTCTGGTAGACGGATCTCTGGCATTTTCTTCTTTTAGCTGTTCCAAGATTTCAGCAAACCCGGCTTCACTGTTGACAGCGTCGCCGTGGGTGGACCGGCCTCTTCGCAACGGTGGTGGTGCTGGCTGGCTATCTTGCTCTTTAGGTGTACGGGCTGACCGTGGTCCTCCTGATTCATCTTCAACCGGTGACTTATTGTCAGTCTCGTCTTCCATTTCTGCCTCCATCTCTAGTCGTTTAGCCATATCTTTCCATTTAGCATCAAACTCTTTATACCGTTTTTGTCGTTCTGCTTGGTCTTTTAATACTGCCCGTTCGTATTTGATCAAACCGCGTAATAATTCAGGTTGCTCTTTTTCAAATCCATCAATATTCAAATCATAGCATTTGAGTGCTGCCAAAGACTGCTTGGATTTAATGGTAGTCTCATCATCGGTATCGTAATTTATACGACCTTTAATGAGATGGATCATCCCTTTCAAAAGCTGGCTCTTGGGGACTTTTTCCAGTTCTCGGTATTCGTGTTCGAGCCTGGGTAGAGGATACTCAAAAACTGGCCTAGGTTCTTCGGGTTCAGGGGCATCTTCCATAACAACGTCTTCATCGGGATCCTTAGCATTCGTTTCCGGTTTTTGGACCAGTTTTTCTGCTGGTTTCTTCGGTTTCACGGCAAGTTTTTCAGCAGTTTTCTCCGTTTTTTCAACAAGTTTCTCAGTAGGTTTCTCCAGTTTTTCAACCAGTTTCTCAGCAAGGTTTTCGACTGGTTTCTCGACTGGTTTTTCGGCAAGTTTTTCGGCAAGTTCCTCGACAGGTTTCTCGACAGATTTTTCAATAATTTTTTCGGCTGATTTCTCAACAGATTTCTCGACAGATTTTTCAACCGGTTTCTCCACTGGTTTTTCTGCTTTCTCTACCGGTTTGTCTGCTGGCTTTGCTGTCACAGGCTTTACTACCTCTGGCTTTGCTGGCTTTGCTAGCTTTGCTGGCTTTTCAACTTCTGGTTTCTCTGTTGCAATCTTCGCAACCTCGGGCTTTGCTACCTCAAGTTTCTCAGCTGGCTTTACTCCTGTGGGTTTTGTTACCTCTGGTTTCTCCACTGCTGACTTTGAGACCGCTGGCTCTACTTTCTCCCTTGGTATAGATTTTTCTGTACTAGTATCCCCTGGGTTCACTCTAGTTTTACGAACCACCAATAAATCATCATCGGGTTGTTTTTCAATCTTCATCTTTACATCTGCATCATTTTTCTCTTGCTTGACTTCACTAACGACATGATGTCTGTGTTCGTGTTTTTCCTCATGGCGAGATGGACGCTCGTCAGAATACTCAGGCACAGACTCATTCTTGTACCTGCTACCAGGCACAGGCGATACAGTCGACCGTCCTCTATTATCGTCAATCACTACATCTTTCCTGTACCCTACCGACGATCTCCTGTGGTCGTACCTGTCCCAGTCGCGGCCATACTCTCTCGAGTACCCGCCTCCTCGACCGCTGCTCGAGCTACCGCCGTAATCTCTGCCGTAATCTCTGCCATAGTCTCTTCCGTAATCACGGTAGTCTCTATAATCTCTCCCGTAATCACGTCCGCTGTACTCTCGGTAGTCGCTGCGATCGTAGTAACCGTCGTCCCATGATCCGTTTCTGGACGACGACGATAAAGACGATCCACTTCCTGGCCGTCTGTCTCCGTACCCTCTGCGTGGCTGTACTCCCGACAAAGGCGCTCCTATTCCTGATCCTGATCCTATTCCTGATCCTGATCCTGGTCCTGTTACTGCTCCTGCTGGTCCGGCAATTGCACCGCCACTGCTACCACTAACAGCGGTGCCAGGAGACGCCGACCGCGATGACCCTGCTGATGATCTCGAGTACCTTGATCCAATGTCTCCACTGCCACCGCCGCTACCACCGCCGCTGCTCACGCGTCGGTACTCCCCATTGTCTGGTAGGTCGCCGTACGCGTCTCGCGGCCGAGGGGCGTACCTCGTAGGCCCCGGTGGAGGTAAATCGTTCCAGCTGCGCCGACCGCTGCTGGAGTATGCTGATGGTTGTGCCGACCCCGACCCCGATCCCATCGGGGGAGGAGGTGGTGGTCCGGACACGTCGTCGAGGGACTCGCGTCGACCGTAGGAACGTCCGCTTCCACTGCCACTACCACCTACGCCTACACCACCGCCGCCGCTGCCGGTGCTCACACTGCCACTGGAGTCATACCCGCTGTACCGCGATACCGGCGGTGCGTTCCTGTCTGAGTACCTGCCTGGTCCGTATGTCGGTGGTGTTCGTCTCATCCCGTCCACTCTGTGTCGCGAGTAAGGAGGCGACCGTTCGCGTCGCTAAATGTTAGAAAACATAACAAAACAAAAACCAAAAATGACAAATTTATCCCATGGTGTGCCAAATACTTACTGAAACGTCTCGTGAAGTCAGACTTCGCCGTTTGGGGTAATCCATACCGGAATCACGGTCGCTGCCAGGCTGAGAGCCCATTGGCCTACCGCTGCCACTGCTGCCGGAGCCGTGGTGGCCTGGCGGAGGCTCGTTGTACTGACCGTGTAACGGCATATACTACCCTTTTACTAGTTTTTTTTATCTGTGTTCCAAAACTGGGTATCTGGGTGGTACAAGCTTTGTGGATTCGTTTTATTTACTGAGGGTTGAACGCCGCGTCCCGTATCAAGACTTGATCGATCATACAACAACTTCCCACGTACCAGAAAAGAGCAACGAGAAAAAGTCAAGATCAACCAGAATGAATTAGATTCGTGTCCTGTGGCTTTTGTCCCTGGTAAAGTACCCTCGTGGAAACCCGGTTTTGTGGGTTTTGTGTTGATATTGTGAAACTTGTAAGTGGTAGTTGTTCAATGTTCTGTTGTAAGATAAAAGGTTAAATTTTTTTTTGTGTTTTTTTAAAACTACTGTGAAACTGGTACGCTTGAAACTTTAAATCGTCACGTGATTTGTCACCAGGGTTTTGGAACTCTGTTAAGACTATAGTGGGTTTGTTTTAATGGTACATGTATATATGTATGTCTTTCATATGGATTTCAGTTTTTAGTACTAGGAGTATATGTTAGAGACGTGGTTTAAATTTTCTCGCCGAGTTGTCGGTTGGAATAGTGTAAAGCAGCAGTCCAAAACTCGCATTCCATTTTCGTGCCAGTTGCGAAAATGTCTACCAGTTCTTCTATGCGCTGGGAGGAGACCGACATGACTGAGTCTTCCAGCAATTCTCTGCACTTCCTTGTGGACTCAGCCATGACATCGTCGACGTAGTTTGCAATCCACTTGTAGTAAGGGTTACCCTCTTTGACAGTCATGGGGTCTGCCATCAGGTTCTGGGCAGCCACAATGTACCCCAACTGACAAGGTGCCAGTGCTAGCTGGAGCGCAAGCCAGTCGTTCTGCATGCCAGTATCAAGAATAAACCTTGAGTATCCAAACGTAGTGATCTGTTCCTGGCTGTTTTCCATTTCCTCCAGGGATAACCCGAACCCCTTGCAGTAGTCAACGTGCAACTGGGACTCTGTCTTGATAAGCACGACTATCTCAGCTGCTTTAGCAATTTTGTTCATGTCGTTGGACTTGAACCCTGCCAGCGAGTACGCACGAGCATAATGCTTAAGGTAAAGGTAATCCTGAACAAGGTAGAACTTGAACTTCTCCACGGGCAGCTTGGAAGGTCCCTGGGCCAAAGCTTTAGTGAACGGATGGTTAGTATAATGAGCCCAATTTTGCTTGACTTTAGGATGGTTAAGTAAGTAATCAACAAAATGGCCATGTACAAATGGTTTCAAGTCTAGTCGATTGAGATGGTTCAACGGTCCATGGCCATGGCCGATATCAAACGCAGTCAAGATCCCCTTTTGAACGTACTGGATTCCGTATTTTACAGCATCAGTTAACGTTTCGCCGCGCGCCAAGTTACAGGCAATTGAAGATGCTAAAGTGCATCCTGTGCCGTGAGTGTTTCTCGAATGGATATACTCAGCGTCGAACTCCATCAATTGGCCGGAATTATCGTAGTAAATGTCGACGATTTTGGACTCTTTCCCCTCCTGAGCCAATCCTCCTTCAGAATCAAACCCTACATGGCCGCCTTTGAGGATAATAGCGTGGCATTTCAGAGAATCTTGCAACGCGGCAACAAACCGTCGCATATCGTCGATACTTTTGATTTCGTACTCGGTGCCATTGATTTTTTTCCAAATGTACTTGGCTTCAACAACATTAGGGGTGATGACTGTTGCCATAGGCAGCAGCTGGGTAATATAATCGTCAATTGCGTCGGTGGAAATCAGCTCAGCACCGGACGTGGATACCATTACTGGATCAACCACAAGCCATTCGTACTGGCCCGCCCGCGCGACAAGCTCGTTCACCACAGTTTTGACTGTTTCTTTGGTACTGAGCATACCGGTCTTGATAGCGTCGACCCCAACGTCGTCAAAAACAGCATCAAGAGTCTTCTTGATGTGCAATTGGTCCGTCACAGGGTATATCGAGCTGACTCCAAGAGCTAAACGTTAGACAAATACCATTACTACAGGTTTTTTCATCAAGACGTACTGTTTTGTGCAGTCAGCCCTGTGATACACGTCATTCCGTAACACCCATGGCCGGTGAAAGTTTTAAGATCAGCTTCAATTCCAGCCCCGCCAGAACTATCCGAGCCTATAAAGTTAGTACCCCACACATAGCTAAGCACCAATTCGTGTCAAAGTACCTACCGGCAATTGTCAAAAGCCGTGGAACAGCAGCGCGGTCAGTAGAAGCAGCAGGCATTTTGGTTTTTTGTCAATTGACCAGAACTGAAATATCCCGCTAGTGACCTGATTGCATTTATATATATAACGTATAGCATGCTGGCTGTACGACCCTGTCGGTCATCGATGAGCCATTTGCGGAACAACCCGGATATCAGCGGCTATCCCAACAAAAATCACCCAAAACACGTGATTTAACTATATGTATACATGTATAGATATAAATATTTCATGTATAAACGTATTCATTGATATTCATTGATATTCAGTGAAGATGAATAAATATGTATGATGGATGAACAGGTACTCATGAGCCCATTGAGTGAGACTCACGGCTTTCGCATGACTCTGACAATGACTTTCCCAAATTAGTTGGTCTTTGGTAATCAGGTTAAACTTATTGGTTAGAGTGAGATACCGATCTTATCAGTAGCCCCCTCCTGAAAAAGAAATCCTCTAGAAATTATTCTTATTACTCACAGATATCACTTGATTATTGGCATATCTATTACCAATTGCAATGTCTGTGGCTGTTACACGAGCACCTGCGGTGTCTACTATAGTAGGCTTACTTGCGTGTCAGAATGATTCTTATAAGCGTAGTCTGAGGACTAAGGTTGTTGAGTGCAGACCCAAGTCAGCGCCGCCAGCTGATAAGAAGACCAAAAAGCAGAAGGATAAAGCTGCAGAGCCTGCTGGGTACGAAGTTATCTTTGAAGACACTGTCTTGTTCCCCGAGGGCGGCGGCCAGCCCGCAGACAGCGGGAAGGTGATTATCAGCGGCGACGGCGATGCCCAAGCGGCATCCATAGATATTCCCGACGTGCAACGCGACGGGCTTACTGCCGTGCATTACTCGCCCAGGCCCATTCCCGAGGGCACTGAGGTCGAGATGGTTGTCGACTGGGCCAAACGGTGGGACCACATGCAGCAGCACACGGGCCAGCACCTGTTGTCGGCGATTCTCGACAAACGGAAACTCGATACGCTGAGCTGGAGCATGGGCCCCAAGTTCAACTACATTGAGATCCCCCGCAAGCTCAGCGACGAGGAAGTCGTAGAGGTGCAGCAGGAGATCAATGACGAGATCCGCAAGGCTGTGGAAATAACTTTGGAAAAGACCGTGCCCTCTGGAGAAGGAGACGAAAGTGGTAATGGTAATGGTGATGACGTTGATCATCATATACCTGAGAACTACGATCTAAGTAAGGGGGTCATTCGAGTTATCAGGATAGGCACTTTGGACAAGAACCCGTGCTGCGGTACGCATTTGAGGAATACTGCGGATATCGGTGCTTTGGCGTTATTGCACAGCCAGCCTATTCGTGGCACTAATTCGCGATTGTTTTTCATGGCTGGTGACAGGGTGACCAAGTTCGCCAGCGAGTCGAACTCCATTCTTCGTAAAATCAACTCAACCTTGTCGTGTCAGACGGAAGAGATTGAGGATAAGCTGAGTAAACTGAACTTACAGTTGCGTGAGCTAACGCAGCGAGAGAAACTGTGGTCGTCGCAGGTTGCCGAGTACGAAGCCGCCAAGATTCTGAACGACCTTGAAACCAAACAGTTCAGCTTTTTGTACAAGCCAGAGGCTACCAACGACTATGTGCGATTGTTGGAAAGCAAGATTGGCAAACTTGAAGGTGATAAGACTTTTGTGATTATCACTGGTGCAGTTAAACAGCCAGGGTCGATTGTTATTTCAGGCACGCAAGTGGAAACTTATGCTGAAAAGATTAAGAAACTCGTACCTACAGTCAAAGGAGGCGGTAAGGGCAAATGGCAGGGGAAAGTGCCAGTATGGGAAAAGCAACCTTTAGCCGATGTTTTGCAAAATATAGACGTTTGATAAATAGTATATATAGATAGATAGATAGATAGATCTATTTCTTACATGACAAGACCTTTGATCCGCCAACGCCATCTGAAAGTATGCTGTAAGCTTGATAACCAGTCTGAAGACATGATTTCCAAGATATAGTACGATTGCCATCCAGCACTTTCGACGGTATCCGGTTGACCTTCAATTTTAATTATTCTCGAGAACTTGCCTAACTCGAATGGCTGACACGTGTCAATGCACTCACCGCAAAGGAACTTCAAGCTTGACTCTATTGGCTTGAAACATGAATGAACTTGTATGTTGGTATTACAGGCAAGACACTTCCCACTGCAGTTATCATTATTTGAAGAAGAGGACCTGTTTGTTCGACGGCGACGTCTGCTAGACAGCGGTGAGGGTAGCGTATCTTGTTCGCTGGAGTTACTACTGCGTCGCTTGGTGCCAATGTAGTTCTCAACAATGTTCAACGGACTGCCAGTAGGAGAAGAAGACCCCGAGCATTTTGGAGGAGTGAAATTAAATGTCGTCAAGTGTCGATGATCAATCATGTCAAGCTTTGATTTTTTCGTCTTCAGTTTCCTCGTCGACCGGGTGTTTTGTCTATTCAAGCTTCGTGCCTGTAACGGTTTTGGAGGCGACAACGGCGGCGTTGACTGGTCTGAATCAACTGATACTGGATCTTTTAAAAAGGGGGTATTAGCAACATATAGTTCCTCATCAAGATCAGTAGTATTAATAGTAGTAATAGTCATCGGTTCCTTTGTCATAGTGAGAGTCTCATTGTCACTACTTATGAGAGTAGTAGCTGACTGGACTGTGTTTGTGCTTGGATTTCTCTGGTTTCTTGGAGCAGGCTCGTCAGGGGTGATGATGGTATTGTTATTGTTATTGTTTACAATTCCTGCATCGCCAACAATAGACTCCGCCGATGAGTGCGATGACGAGCCTAATAACGTTAAAGTTGATGAGCCGCCGATTAAGTGGCCGATATTGTCGCCGAGGCTTCCGAGATCAAGCTTGTACACTTCATTGTGAGGACCCGGTTGTTCTGGTTGTTCTGGTTGTTCTGGTTCTTTGGTTTGACTTCCAGACGTGTCAGTTGGTTCAGTGAGAGGCTCGTAGTTAAAAGAAGAAGATGCGTCCACGTAGATTGACGTCGTGCAAGACAAATTGCTCAAATCTCTGTTCATAGTCCCATTATTATTATCATTGTTACTATCATTCCATTCATTAGATTCATTAATGTCATTATTGTCGTTATCATTGTCTGATTCAATTGCGGTTTCAGTTAATTTATCTTCATCAGCTGTTGATTCGCTTGGATCGTCTTCGTAGTCTGGTTGATCAAACGATGTGTCGTCTCTTGCGCCCACTTCTGAAGCATCTCGTAGAGTATCTAGAGATAACCTTGTTCTGTGGGTACATGGAGTGGTTCTAGGCACTGATGGATCTTTGATATTATCGAAGCTTCGGGAAAACATTGGTCTGAGATTACTGTTTCTCCGTTTCAGTTGAGACGTTGAAGAAGAAGACGATAGTGGTGGTGGTGGTGGTGGTGGTGATGATGATGCTTCGTCTGGAGATCCCGGCGCGTAAAAATCATCTTTGCTGGATGTCCGGAATAACCTGAATCTTCCCGTGGAGCCGAGATTTATACTAAGACGAGATGACCGTCGAGATAAACTATGATGAGCAGTAGGTAAATTCTCCGACGAACCCGTGAACGAAGTGAACGAAGTAGACGAAGTGGCCGTAGTAGCAATGCTACTAACGCTGAACCTTTTTTCCATTAGTCAAGAAAGAAAAATAAAAAAGGATTCAAATGAAAAAGAAGAAAAATCTGGATAAAGTAAAAATAAAAAGCATAAGGAATAAATCAGGTTCGGGGAAAAAGGGCAGCTGGGGTTGTTTATATGTGAGGAATGTTAATCACTCATAAACCTTTGTAGTAGTACCTAATAATTGGATACAGTAACTAGTAACTAACTAACCAACTACTTGATTAACTAACTAACTAGCTAACTGATTTACTAACTGATTTACTAACTAAGTAACTAGTTAACTAACTAACTGGCTGTACACATGAAGTGCTTGTGAACTAGTGGGAACTTGTTTCTTAGCCTTTGTTGTTCACATTCGCACAAGTTAACGTTTTAAACATTGGGCCATCGATGACCTGCGTGCATCAACTACGGTGCCCCAGAGAAACCATTCACTAGTAGAATATCTCTTCTTCTACTATTTGTATCTGTTATTCTAGTTAGATACCTGTAATTTCCAGTGTTTGTTACTTGGCATTCATGTCCTACTTGTTGTAGGGTGAATATCAAAATGGACAGTTTAGGAAATCCAATATTAATCTATTAAATTAGCTGTCTTTATTTGGTTTCTTCTCCATTTATAGAAATACAAATACAGATATAAATAAAAAAATTATAAATGCAAAAAGCGTATAATCCTCTTGTTTGTATACACTTTTGTTCACACTAGCGCTTGGCTGGATTTTGTGCGTGTTTTGTTTGTTTTCCCTCATTGTCTCACTCTACAGATCTCACTCTACAGATCTCGCTCTCGCTCTCTCTCCACATACCAAATGCCAGATCGAGATACCTCGCACGTACGTGCCGGTCGATCCAGCCATCGCTCCCGCACAGCGGAACTAAGCCAAAAAAAAAAAAACGTTTCTTTTTGCAAGAAAAGGGCCCTTATACTTTTTTTTGTTAGCCGCACATTAAAATAAAATAAAAAATAAAAAACATGCATGCATGCATGCATGATCGGCGCTGATCAGCAATGACATTTGCTCGTTTAAGTATATGATAAACTTACATTCACGAGTGTCGGCGCTTAGCAAATGGCTCGTTCCGGCGCTTAACACTAGTAGTATCAGCACTCGTTCCGGCGCTTAGTATCAGCACTCGTTCCGGCGCTTACCGAGGTCTCTTCTTACTGTATTACTTTGTGTATTACATTTACTTTATTACTTAGTGTATTATATCATTAAGTGTTCAACTTTTTGTAACGATCAATGTTGATATCATCGTCTGGAGCATAGATCCACTCGAGACAGTCTCTTAGGATTTCTCTTGAGGTTTCGAGATCTATTTGCCATTCTGCTTCTTTCATGCGCATCTCGAACACTTCGCAGCCTTCTATTAGCGGTGTTCGTCCGTTACGCATGTGGTACCGTTTGAACAGTACCAGTGGTTTCATGTCTGTGATCTGGACGCAGTCGCGCAGTTCCAGTACCGTCAAGTTGCATGTGTACGGTAAGATCTGTGGTATCGAGCTGTTGGTCAGTAGCCGACAGTTGTTTAGCGATAATCGCTTGATGTAGGGGCCTCTGTACATTGCGATATCCCAAATAACTCTATCGTCAATTGCACAGCCTGCCAACCCTAACGTTTCCACCTGGGTGCGTCGTATGATATGTTTCAGTCCCTTGTTGGTTATTATATCTCCGTGCGATGTTCGGCCTACATTCAACAGCTTCAGTTTCCGACACCCCTTCGATATCATGTGTAACCCCTTATCAGAGACCATCTCACACGCTCTCAGGTCTAAATGCTCCAAGTTGGGACAGTGTTGCGCTATCAGCGACAAAGTCTTGTCGTTAACTTTAATGCACCCGGGTAACACTAATTTTGTCAACTGTCCGCCGGCTAATAAATCAACGGTTGGCACTATCATGGCGCAAGTGTAAAACTCGAGCCACTGGACTTGGCCGCCAACATACGGTCCTATGTTATCGATATCCGTTTGACACGCATTGGCGATTTTATGCAATACTAGTAATGACGCCTTGTGTGGTTCCGTGCCGGTAACCCCACTATTATAATTGATGAACTTGCGCCAGTTGCGTTCATCTTTGAAATGCAATTTATCATACAATAACCTTGAGCCTACTTGATGCCATTTCCGATTAACAAGCATACAATTAAATATCCCGCCCCGCGAGTTGTTCTCCATTATCTGTTGCCATTTTTTGTCCTCTCGCTGTGACCGTTCCCACACTTCCTTCGCCCGACTCGCATCGCCGTATATTAAGTATGCATGGTGGTACGACATGGGTTTGCGCCTTCGCTGGGCGAGCTCGTGCGGGATCATGTTCATCCCGTCAACTTGCTCCATAATGGCACTGAGAATCTCAGGAATCTCTAATGCCCGACGACAAGCACTGTACTCATCAAGACTAGTAGAACTACTACTATTGGTGATATGCAGCGAATGGTCAGTGTTGTATGACTGTAATAACCGTTGCTGTTGCTGCTCAAAAAGCGTCATAAGCCGCATATCCTCAACCAACGCTATTTCGTCATCAGCCATCTGATTCTTCAGCTGGTGAACTGCAGCTTCCTGAGGCCGGCTAAGGCATTGTGATAGAACCCGTTTTTGTTTATGTCCACCACCACCACCACTAGTAGGACTATTACTGCCGCCCTCGCCGTAGTTGATGTCTTCTACTAAAGTGGCATCGGGGTCCTCTTCCTCTATATCTTCTTCCTGGACGTAATCATGACCACCATTACCACTACCACCTTCAGGCCGCGTCCGCATGAACTGGGGCAGTATAAACGAAAACCGGCCGCGTTTTCTCTGGCGCTGTAAAGGTGACTCGTCCTCATGACTGGGCGACCGCCGTATTCGAGCCAGTGCTTGTGGCTCTGACATACTCCGTCGCATTGACCCTGAATTCGACCCCGAACCTGTACCTGAAACTGAGCCTGAGCCTGAAGTGTGTCCGTGTCCCGACGCTGGTGTGCGTCTTACGTTTCGCACAGGACCAATTGGTTGGTCAACTACACCTTCGACGGCCATTTGCCCTTTGTGATATATATCTTCCTCGAAATCCTTAACCACCAACGGGTGTCAAATGCAAAAGCAGGAAGGAAGAAAAAAAAGGAAAGCAAATGGAAGAAAGGCCAGGTGAAAAGTATATAAGGGAAACTGAAACAAAAAGGAAAAAAAGAAAAAGAAAAAAGGGCAAGAAGAAGGAAAAGGGAAAAAAATTAAAATGGAAAGCTGCTAGCTGGTCCCGAAGACTGTCTCACCAAGATAAGTGGACCGGTACAAGTGGTAGCACTTGTAATCTTAGCATATAGGCATATATTAGTGAAAAAAAATATAATATGCAACAAGGATTTTTGGTAGATCCTTACAGCGGGAATACCGTGCACCAGTAGAGGGAAAGTACCTTACAGACAGATTGAGAATCAACCAGAGAGTGCTTCCCAAAAAAAAACAATGGGTAAGACTGGTTTGTGCTAGTGGACGATCAAAGAGCTTTACCAGCCTTTTTTTCTTGTTCGCACCAAAGAATTCGATTTTCTAGAAACCCCCGTTTAAAGAGAAAGAAGGAAAAAAACAAGGTGGTCAGTGCAGAACGGGCCCTCATTGACAAGGGCGTCAGAGAAACGCAATCCAGCTGGTGCGGCAGTAGCGTCAAAAGCGAGTAAGAACAAGAAAGGGGTTGGACATTAATCTGGTGGTGGTGGTGGTGAGGCTAGTCAGTGTCTGATGCAATGCTAGTATAGTAGTACAGGCAGGACCTAATATAATGGTCCCCACAGTAGTAGCAGAATTGAGTATCGATCTGGTAACAAGCGAGATCCAGAATATGAACGACCCATTTTTTTTTTACTTTGCCTTACAACGTGTAATTAGTATAATCCTTTTCTACAAACGGCTAAAGAGAATAAAGAGAGTTTGGTTTTACCCCTGGATTTGCCATATTTGAAAGTCTGTTTGTCTCTAATTGTAATTTAAAAAAAAAAAAGATTTATGACGTATTTCTTTTTCTGGTTTGCTAGCGACCTTCGATGCATCGAGTAAACTCAACCACCTACTAATAATTTAAATTAAAATTTAAAGGTGGCTGGTCACTGCAAATCCCCTGTAGATCTTTTCCCACATTCAAATTTGTAATTAATCTCGAAACCTTGAAAAGTATGCAGCTTTTTGTGGTTAGCGAATTGAATAATTTACCTTTTTCTGGGTTATTTTCTTCTGAATTGTTTCTTATAGGTTGTTTCTTATGGGTTATTTCTACGTACAATTTATTCAGATAGACTTTAGAAACCGTTGAACATTAAATACTACTCACATTTACACGTAATAATCTTACTACAGTTTGCTTCGACTCTTTACCATTTACTTGGCAAAATAATATTTTTATCGACTTCTGGTGCATTGCATTTATATATACATGAACGCCAGATCATCATGCCATACGTGCGTAAGTCCCGTACTACTTTTAACCGACTTTCCAAAATGATGAACCTTGGAAATATGGTTAATCACGAGTATCCCCAATTAATATAACATGTAATGATACACATACCATCACATGGAACTGTGGGTCCTCTCATCTAGTGGAGACCCATTCTGCCCGGTAACCAGCTAACTTAATGTAATTTTCACAACTTCACATTTATACAGGTTTCTCGTTCAGTGGATCGCGATCTCTGTTCTGGGTAACCCTGCCAGCCACCGAGAATTCTAAAATTACGCGGCGCCTTTATTTAGCAATATTATTTTTTCAAAGTACGCTGCCGTTCAGCGTTCTCCACTAGTTTCTCATGTACAGGCAATCCCTATAATTAGTTAGTAAAAATAGATAATAATAAAAAATAATTCTTTTTTGCGTAAACTTACCTTTCTTCGTCGAATCGCACTCAAATACTTCAATGCAATGTTCTCCCTATCGGCTAATTCGCCCAATTCTTCTAGTTCCTCCTCCGTTGTCGGCACCCAGAATGGATCCTCGTCCCATGTTTCAAACCCGCTAAATATTAATTGCGGATTGGCTGCTCCTGACGTACGTTTACGGATCTCCTCCGAAAACCCAAACGCCTCTTCAATAGGTAAAGTCGCTCGTATAGTGAAAAACGGAGTACCTTCCTTCATTTCCTCGGTGATGATCCGGCCTCTCCGTTTGGTTATCACCCCGTAGACCTTGCCCAGCACCTCGGCAGTCGCCTGGATATCGCACAGGTACATTGCAAGCTTAAGTCTGGGCGACCAATCGCCCATAGCGGCATATACAGCCTGTCTAGTGCCAGTCAGTACTTTGCCCTGTTCCGCCGATAAGCTGCTGCTGATACCATCCTCGGTTCCCGTATCCTGCTCGGTTACTTCGGTTATCACACACGCTATCCCCTCGACAGGCTCACCGGCTAACGGTCCTTGCGAAAGTGCTAGTTGGATGCCTCCCAAAATGCTTTCCTCGTACTTGAACCTGTCCTGAGTGTCCGTGAACAAACGGCGCCCAATCACTGCAGTGGTGTCCAACACAACGTTGGGTCCCACTCGTCGTGGACCGAACGATACAATGTCATTCACCGAGACTTTCAAACTGGTGTTCCAGGGTTCTTGCGAGAGTAAACTGGCTAATTGGGTTTGGAACTTGTTCAGCCGCTCATTGCTAAACGACTTGTCTTCGTCCCCGTGACTTCTAGATACCAGGCATTTCACTACATCCGCTTCAGTAACTAATAAACTCAGTAAATCATTTGATAAAGCGTATACTTGTATTCCCAATTTCATATTACCGAATTCCGTCTCAGTGTACCCTCTAGGGTGGTCCAGGTTCTTTTTGGTAGCGGTGGAGGTGTTGCTGCCGACGTCGTCGACAATGGTCTCGCGGTACGGCACAACAGGCTTGGAATACTGAATCTCAATCTTAGCATACCGTTCCTCCAAATCTTTTATACACCGCTCGAGGTGAAGTTCGCCCGCTGTGGCGAGAATGTGTTCCCCGTTATCGGCTATACTTATCTGCGCACAGGGGTCAGATATGTTCAACAGCCTGAGTCCTTCTTCCAGTTGCGGAAGTTTACTAGGAATAAAGGGTTCAAGAGCTACCCTCAAAATAGGCGGCGCGGTGTTGCTGCTACTGGCAAGGTTAGGCCCCACAACCCCTTTACTGAATATAGTTCCGTTTTTGAAAATCTTGCCGTCTAAACCGCCGATACCCACTATACTACCAGCCGGCGCCTCGTCAATGAGGATCAGATCCCGACCCATCAATATGTACAAATGAGTTATAGTCACAGTGGTCGTGTGTTCCTCAGGCTTGAGTGGGGAGAATTTGGGTCCGGCAATTATGACTTCCTGACCAGGTCTCAGCGTACCTGAAAACACTCTTGCAAATCCAATGATAACTTCAGGCTCCACGGAACGCATTGGTGAAGAGTAATCATCGTCTTCATCATCATCGTCAGAGCCTAATTCTATTCTCTTTTCCACCGCCGCGTTATGCTCGGTAAGCTCGCGGACCCTTTGGCTTTGTTTTCTGAGCTCATCAATAGAATTACCCGGTCCCGTGGGTTTCTCCTTAGGTACTTCGCTTTCGAAATACGGTACAACTTTCGATACAAATGCCGTGACCGGTGCCGTGCGGTCGCATTCAGTGAACCCTTTTACTATCTCTTTGGAAATTGATTCATGGCCGGGAGTGTTTTCCAAAATCATCGCGGTTCGTTCACGCTGCGCTTCAAGCGGCGAGGGGATAATTTCAGTTACACTTAGCAAAACTGCTCTGGACATTGATATCCACTGGCTGAAAATCTGAGTAAGTAAGTTACGACTATCCTTGGTTTGAATATCTCTCGGCGAGATCTTCAAGTCTAATGCCTTGACGATTTTGGTGATTTTTTCAGGGTTCTTGTTCATAACCGTAGAGTCATAAACCGCCCACACGTTATCCAGTACGAGTTGTACAAACAACGGGGTACGACGTGAGTTGGACGATAACGGGGCTATTCGTTTATTTTTCGCATCGTAGTAGAAATCGCCCCACAAACTTTCCTCCAGCTCTTTCCGGGGTAGGCCTAGTTTCCGTTCGTATATAGCGGCAAACTGGGAGATGTTGAACCCCCATCCGTCTATAGCGCTGCCGAAAATCACATTGTTGTTTTCGGGCGTGAAATAAATATCCTCGTCGCTGGCTTCAACGTACTCAACGTCATTGTTCTGCTGGATAAGCTCGCGCCATTTCATGTCGTCCTCCATCCGTTGGCCGGCAAAAAACGTGCCCATGACTGCATTAACCTGCTCTATCAGTTTCTTCAGGTGGGTGTACGCCTCCAACGGAGTCAGCTGCAGTTCGGTGATGAGCCTGTCAATCTTGTTGAGAACCAAAATGGGCTTGAGTTTCTCTACCCAGCTCTGGCGCAGCACGGTAACGGTCTGCGAGCCTACGCCCTCGACGACATCCACGATAACAAGCGCGCCGTCGCACAGCCGTGAGGCGGTGGTAACTTCCTGCGAGAAGTCAATATGGCCGGGCGAATCAATCAGGTTGATTAGATACTCCTTGAGCTCAATCTTTGGCGGGCCACTGGCGTCACTACCGTCACTGCCAGGTATCCGTTTGCCCACTTTAAAGTAGAGCGATATGGCGCTGGACTCCATGGTGATACCGCGCACTTGCTCGTCGGGCCGCGAATCAAGGTACCGGACTTTGCCCTGGAGCGACTGCGATATGATCCCGTTGCTCGCCAGCAAACAGTCGCTCAGCGACGTTTTCCCGTGGTCAACGTGCGCTAGTATACATATGTTCCGCATGTTATCCGGCTGGCTTTGCAGCCTTGCCAGTATTTCAGGTGCCACCATTCTGTAAAGCTCTAGCTATAGAGATCTGTGCCAGAAATTGTTGTATTGAAAATATCGATCGATGATTGTTAATCAAGTAGCAAAATATACCAAAGATGGAAAATGAATTACAAAACGAACTAAAATAGAGAATGAATTGCAAATAAATTAAAAAGGGATTATAAATGGATTGCAAGTGGACTGTAAAAGAATTAAGATATAGGCAAAATGAAATTATTGTCAAAATTCCAAAGATGACTTGATTTGACTCATAATTACTCATATGATCATTGAGTTACATGTTATATACTTAAAAAGGATGAGAACTGAGACCATACGTTGAAGCGGCATAATCGCTGACTCCGTCGTAACCAACGCGGTCGTCTTCAAGCAGCTCTTTGACGTCCCATGCGTTTTCACGGTTGCTTACGCTGAACTCCAGATCCTCTGTCGTGATCATATCCCAGTACTTGTAGACCATCATGACGGCAAATAAATTACACAAAGTAGCGAAAAACACTCCATCAATGTAGTGTTTGACATGGATGCAGATAGTTGCGGAGAACCCGTACAGCAAAATCTGTCCTATCACAAAGAAAAAAGTTCCCAAGGAGATAGCTCCAACGGCCCACCAGTCTCGTAACACGAATATCGACAGTGCTACCTGGAACACAATGTATAGGAAAACAATTATAGCGTTTAGCAGGTACAACACCACAAACAATCCAGTAGTATTTGAAGGAGATAGAGCTGTTCCGCCCCAGTTTTTGAACGATATCAATGCAATGACAAACGAAAGGGCAAAAGATGCCACGGAAACCAGTCGCAACGACCAGATGGACTTGGTGGTACCATCTTCCCATAACTGGTACCCCAACAGTCCGTTAAATAACAAGCATGCGCAGCACATGGAAGTGAACCCTGCTTGGATACTGACAAAGTATGCATAAGAAGCTGACCCAACGGACGAGACCCCTGAATCGATTACCAGCGAGACCACCGTCAGTACCGTGTACATGTAAAAGAAGTACAAAATCTCTGCTCGTCCAATAGCAGTATACTTTGACCGTATATTAAATATCATCAGCACTAGAACCATCAGGGCTCCAATGTGTATAAACGCCGTTCCGACGTTGAATATAATAGTATTGGCAAGCTCAATGCTCCGCGCGTAGCACTCAGGCATGATGCCCCGCACCAAGACTGACGAATTCGAAGCAGGACTCGCCCCGTCGTAAGGTCCTACCAGAGCACATAGCGGCTGGTATGCCTTTTTGCATATTGTATCAAACTGACCAAACCCCATCGGTATGTATATCTAACGGCCCTCTTTTCTGTGAACCCCCAAAGATACTCTGTTTCTTGTACAAATACAATATCACCAGAGGCTTGCAGGTAGTAGCTGTTTTTTTTCTTGCAATACTTTGCGTCGTTGCCCGGTACCGAAACGAAACAGAAAAGAAAACAAATCGAAAATGGACCTCCTTTCGAGATGCTATTATTAGGTTACCTACTCATCAAACAGCGTGGAAGTTTTCGATGCACGCTAAAAAAAAAATTTACTTTACCGCCGTATTTGTTTATAAATTCATTTACCCTTAAAGTTCAGCCGCACTATCATCGTGTTTGACCCATCTTGAAATTTCACCCTCTGGAACAAAATGCTTAAACCATTGAACAATTGAACTCTGATGTACCGTAAGTATGGCCAAGGACTTCGGCTGTCCAGGTACTACAGTACCCACAATTACACTAATGGGCCTGTGACGTTGTGTTTCCCCGGACAAGGGTACCAGGATATGCAATCTACAATGGACCTTTGCAAAAAGTACCCAGGTATTACTCGGCCTATAGTGGAAGAAGCCCATTCGGTGCTCCAGAGCGATATGACTGACGCGCTGTACACGGGCGACGAGAGCAAGCTAGCGCTAGTCAACTCCACCACGACGCAATCAGTCCAGCCTATGCTGGTGCTGCAATCGTACCTGCATTATACGGTTGGCAGATCTCTGCACGAGATGGATATCCACGCAGGGTACGGTCATTCGCTGGGTGAGTTTACTGCATGGCTGTGCTCGGGGATACTCGGTCTTAGTGACACGCTAAAACTGGTGAGCAAGCGCGGCGAGGTCATGCAAAGAGCCAGCGACGAACTCAAGTCAAAGTACCCCGGCCGTCGGTTCGGAATGTGTCTGATGGTCACGCGGTCGCCGCAGAACACGACACGGCTACGCGATCTTCTCGCTACCCAGTTCCGCGACCAAGCGTTGGAATCTGACGTGTATGTCGCATGCTATAACAGCGCGCTGCACACGGTGCTAGCTGGAGACTTGGCCAATATCAAGCAGCTGGTCACCAGTGCAGAGTTCACAAGTCAAATGGCTGATACTTCCAAATCAGCCCTACCCAAGTTGATACCTATGAAAGGTGTCTCAGGCCCGTTTCATACCAAGTTCATGCAGCCTGCAAGTACCCAGCTAAAAGAGTACTTGTCAGCGGCGAGCCCTCATCTTGCGTGGCCGCCCAGCTGGGAGATAATAAGTAACAAAACTGGTACGGCGTACACGAGTATCGACGAAGTGGCTGAGTCTGTGGTGAAATCAATGCTTGTACCTGTTCAGTTTGAGAAATCGACAGGGAACGTTACTACAGAGCAAATTGTATGCGTGGGGCCTGGTAACATTTCCAAAATGATCAATGATAAGCGTACAACAAAAGCGGTAATAAACGATTTACAAGTATGAAAAGAGAGAAAAAAAAATAAAAAAAAAAAAAAAATAAAATAAAATAAAACTAATCTGTCTCCATTTTGTTGGCACGGTACTGTTCACGACGTTCGCGTTTGAACTCTTGGATTTTGGTTTTCAGTTCCGGATTAGGAATGACGTCTTCAAGTTTCAACGGTACCCGATTGAACGGGTCCTTTGAATCACTCAAAAGATGGGCCTTGATGGTACTGAGATCAATAACGACTTTTGATGAGGGTAAAGTTACAGGGTCTTCCATCAATGTGTACATCAAGGGGTCCAAGAACTCGTCGGGGATTTCACCGAGTTCTACTTCTTCATCTTCCTCGGATACGCGCACCTCCTCGACTTTATCTGCAAACGATTCCAGTCTATTAACGTCGTCGACTGATTTAAGTCTCCATCTAGAGAAAATCTCCGCTGCTCTAGTGAAATTTTTCCTATCGTATGACCTTCCGTCTCGTGCTACTGCCTTGATAAAGTTCTCCTCGTTTTGCATGTTGAGGTAACTGTCACATAAAACGCCCAACAACTTACGAGGATTGAACTCATACTTCTCGGGGTTCCTCACTTTGAGCTCGCGACACTTAGGTCCTACAAGCGCTGCAAGGTTATAGTCCAACATGGTGGCAAGTCTATCGACAAGCTCTACCGTTGAAAAGGCCTTGGGCACAGATTTAGTGAAAAGCTTTAGCAGTAAGACACTCTGGTTGGTCAGTTGCATGTAAGATGTAGCGTGTCGTTCAGCAGATGCAAGTTTGGCCCGTTTAGCAGCGATTTCTTGGCTCTCGTCAGGGTTATTTAATGGTAGGGGGTCTAACTCCTTTTGTAGAGTATGAATTTCCGCAAGGTTTGTCAATGATTCATCCAGCAAATATGTAACATCATTCAAAAGCAGTGCAACAAACTTGACAAAGAACTCAACATCGTATTTACTTTCTTGTTCAAGTTTGCGTCTGTATGCAGTATTTTCCCAGATAACCGCTATAATGTGCGAAATGTAGTACCGGGTATTGAACTTGTCATAAAACTGAGACGATGCACCAGTTTGTTCCATTTCAATGTAAAAATTCATCAACGCATGCAAGAAATGGTCCAAACATAATGGATCCGTATCGAGAATATTCACAAAGTAGCCTCTTGACCCGTTACCCAGCGGCAGCGTACCATAAAACAACACTTCAATGAACTTGCTTTTCAAATAAGGGTTCTTGATATATGAAGAATTGCGGAGGAAAATGACTATGGGGTTGATTATCAGGCTGTATAATCCGGTGTTCTTGATAAACAGTAACGGAACTTTCCTAGAATAGAAAAGCAGCATTGAAAATGGTGTTTCCAAAAGGTATTCCGGCGAACTTGCAAAACTCAATGGAGGCTCTTTAGGCTCAAAGGGTAGCTTTAGATCTTTCACATTGAGAGGGTACTTGTGGTCAGGGTCAATTGATCTTACCCATACCATTAAAGAGAACACCATAAAATTGAAAAACGGAGTTTGTACATTTTCATCATGTAAAACTGATTTCATTACCAGCCGTTGAGCTTTGAGCTTATTCAGACTATTACTCATTTCTCTCAATCTGGTTTGTAAAATGGGCGCTGCTCGTTCTCCCAGCGCAGACATTTGTCGTTCAATGTAATCAACAGTAGCCTGTGACTGATCAATTGAATTCTTCAACCTACTCAACGACTGCAGCGAACCGAATAACCCATAATGGTAGTATGCACATGTCAAATAGAAAACCTGGGTGATGAAATTAGGTTTGGGCGACCCAGTTTTGATAGATTGGTTATAATTTCTAGCAGTTTCTTGGTCAGCATTAATTTTCGTCTCATCATCAATATCAAACAGCTCATCTTGTTCACCGCTAGATTCTCTAAAAAAATCCAAGGAAATTTTGTCAAGCTTGTTCCCGTACAAGTCGGTAAATGGCTGACACAGCGCTGTTAAAATTGATGTGATATTCAACATGAACCCATCGGAAGACTGGGCAATTCTGGTTGCTTGCATAGCATTTCGTAAATGGTTAAGGTCAATAATCTTACCGAAATACTTCAAAACGTTTTCTCTTGATTTCGGTGATGCTCGAACTAATTTATCCACAATGAAAAATAACCTGTCCTGGATAACTTTCATCTCTGACCGGATATCAATAGAAATCCTGTCCATTTCACCCACAGCTGCAGCCATATCGGGGTTGGGCACATTAAGTAAAGGACCATCACCAGATAACGGGGAAATCTCTAAAAACGG
This sequence comes from Groenewaldozyma auringiensis, assembly GCA_030574195.1. NCBI lineage: Eukaryota > Fungi > Ascomycota > Dipodascomycetes > Dipodascales > Trichomonascaceae > Groenewaldozyma > Groenewaldozyma auringiensis. Next base: position 110,641 of record JAJMEP010000024.1, read on the forward strand.
GCCTAGCAGCGTGTTGATAGATATACTAGGCACTTTTGTGCTAGGATCCTCCGGTAAATCCTTGATTCCAAATCGATCCGACCCGGCAAACGCTATCGCAACAGGTTTGATAGATATCAATGCTTCCAAGACGGTGAAGTGTGGCTTATAGTCACCAGAGTACCCCTTGTTAACAAGATCGCCTCTCAATTCCCAGAATAGTGGTTCCAGCAATTCTTCCAGCATGCCCTGTTCTTCAGCCTGGGAGACCATCAGCTCGAAAAACTCAACGGGGAACCCATTGCCTCTGTGCGAGCACAGGCTCAGCAACCGCGCACACAGATCCGACCGCATCTCGTCTTCAGGGTCAGCTGTACAGGATATGATAGCCATGTTAGCACTGGTACGTTGGATTTCCTCCAAAACATGCAATTTCGAGTCATAGTGTGCCACATTGGGTCTCAGCGCGCGCTTGGTCGCCTGTGTTCTTGACCAGCACCCAGCCAGGTAGTCGTAAACTGAAGGCACACATTTCTGTAATGCAATACGCGACCATAACACTTGGTCGATATCAGATGCAGTCAATAGCTTGGACTCGTCCCCAGGTGGGAATGACTCAGCCAGTGATGAAAGATAAATCCGCTGTGGTTTGCCGCCGTCGGGCTTGACAAAAGTGATCTTCAACAATTCCTGGATAATTTTATGCTGCCATATTTCAAACGAAACTGGTTGTGTGGGCGTAGCTGGTTGTGGCGTCGGGGTGGTTATGGTTGTTGTAACAGATGGTGATGGTGATACAGATGCCGGTGGTGGTGGTACTTTCTTTTCACTACCAACACTACTACTAGTAGTGGAACTCAATTTGGTTTCATCTGACGAACTTGTTTCTGTCTTGGGTTCGTCATTGGTACTGTTCTCCTTAGACGACGGTTCTGAGTCTTTATTCTGTGGCTGTTGTTGTTGGGGATACAACTGTTGTAATCGTTCCAATCGCTTCCTTCTAATCTGACAAATCATTAGTAAACGGGCTCGTTAAACCAGGGAAACGAGAGTTAACTTACTTCGTCCGACGTCGCACTCATGGTGACGCTTTTCCAAATACCAAATAGAGTGTCGTTTAACAAGAATTGACCGCACGTTCGGTTCGGTTACAAGTCCCAACCTCGTCGTAGAAATTAAATGGTAGAAATATACGTTATATCGAAGAGCAAGGCCTGATAGTATTAGAAATACCAGGTAGTAAAGCTTAAAGGGGGCGAGGGGGAAGGTCAATCCTACCCAATCTGGCATCGATCAAATCTCCAACACACAATACACACACATTTCTCGACCCGGGCATAAATATCTTAAATTTTCAATTATTTTCAGCTGGCAACTACGGCTTGTTCATTTTTGCTGCTGAGAGCGAGAAGACCAATTTTGGATACTTCTTTTTGAAATATATATTTGGATTTCCGGATTGTGGACCCGTATTGGCAGCGTGTACATTCAAGCTTGAGGCCTTGGTAGAATACTTGCAAATTTTCAGGAAAACGTTTTTTTCCCTGTGTGTTGCAGTTCCACAAACTGTTGATTTACCTGTTCACGTAAAAATCAATTGGCTGTTTGGATAACATGTCGCAAGAAGCCGTTTCTGTTGAGAGTGGTGACCAAACTCTGGTAGAACCCGCTGGTGATGGTGATAAAGGGTTACATTTATCTGGGAAACCCACATCCAGCCCAAGTAGTGGTGATCCCGTACCGACTACCGCAGAAACTGGGTCTGCTAGTGTACCTAGCGATAATAGCATCACGATACCTGTGAATGGTGCCAGTGGAGATGTGCTAGATCCCACGTTGATGAATGCATTATTTGACAAGAAGACCCGCATGTTCATACTGCGGCTTGAACGAACCATACTGGGTTTACTGAAGAACCCGCAAGTGCAAAGCGTTAAACTTGATCCCATGAACTCGTTCATGCGGCTGCTCGTGTACAAGACTGCAGAACACTACTATTTAAGCCATTCCTTGACTGTTGACGGCACGCGGGTGATGATATACAAAACCGCCGACTTGAAACATCAGCCTATACGGTTAACTAGCATACGCCGCGACCCTGTGACTGGAGAAACTAGCATAGGCAATGGCACCGACTCGAGCCCTGGAAGTGGCTCTTCCACGCCGTTGAGCTCAGGTTTGGCTGCTGATCTCGGCAGTGGTAGTCCCTCAGGCGTAGCGAGCGGACCCAAACCCCGGCCATTCAAAGTCATGACGAAACGCAGCAGTGCGAATGACGAAGATGGATCTGAGTCCAACTCAGAGCTAGATAATACCTCAGAGGAGACCAAGGAAGGCAAGTCCGAGGTCGACGATAATCTAAGTTACAGTCTGCGAGCAGCTGCATATAACGAGGCTCGTAGACAGATCTTAGGGTACCAGGACGGAGAAGAGGAGGATAAAGAATTAACAGATGCATATGATTACGATAATAATACAGCCGAAAAGCAAGCGGCGGATGAAACTGGTGCGACGAGCACCACCAGCACCACTAATGGCACCAACACCAATGGCAGTGGAGACAACACCGGGCACAGTTCGACCTTGCCCCAAGACGACCCTGAATATTTCAGAGGGTATCCTGCTGGAGCACAGCAGCCACCGATGATGATGCATGGCGCTTTACCTGTAATGGGCGGGTTCCCTCAAGGTCAAGTGCCCCTAGTACCCCTGGTCTACATGTCTGACCCGGCGGCCATGTACAGGAACTACCCTGAGATGATAATACCTGGTGCTGGTACACCTCCGCCTCCGCCTCAGATGGCCCCACAACCGTTCCAGTCACCACTTCCTCCACAGCATATGATAATGGGGCAGCAGTATGCTCCCCAGCATGATCATTCTCGCCAGAGATCATACAACCAATACCAACAGCATCCTTCGCAGTACCAAAAGGGGTACGGCAACCGGCAACGAAATTACAGGAACTACAATAACAACTACAATAATAATAGTAATAATAATTTCCGTCCTGGAAATGCAGCTGGTAGTACTACTGGTACTAGTGGTAACAGTACTGGCAAACCATCACCGCCAGCGTCTGGTACGATAAAACCTGCGATAAAGATGCAGTTTAACGGGCAAAGCTTTACTCCGCGAAATTCCACGCAGTAAGTTAATGCAAATTACTATGTAAGAATAGACAAATTACGAATAAAGACTAGCTCTTAACATTTTTTGGCATAAATAATTTTGGATGATTTATTTTGTAATTTCAATTAGCCACGAAAACTTCAAATGAGTTTCGTCGTCATCCAAGAAAGTGAAGTTGTTTAGGAAAGTTCCTCTACCGAGAAACCCGCCGGGGGTCTCGTCGGGGGCAAACGTAACCGTGTATACCGGTTTAGACTTGGTATTAGGAGGAAACGAACCAATTGGTTCTGACAATTTGTCAACAGTGATCCCCTTCTTCTTGGTGACACGCTGGTACCTCAATCCAGTCACCAGCTCATGCTGTACCCTAAACCTCATTGTCGTATTATATTTAGTGTGTTCTTTCATTTTCAAGGGCGTCGAGGTCACTTTTTTGAGCTGCTCGGGGTCCTCAGGGTTCAGCACGTGGGATTCACCGTTCTCGACCTGGATAGTGATCTCCTCGACAACGACTTTCCGTTTATCGTTAGGGTCGGCCACAATAACGTCGTCACCGTCCACGGGAATACCCAATGATTTCTTCCACGCTCGAAGCGATTCGTCTTCGGCGTCTAACTTGGCATATTCACTTATATCTTTCTTGGCAGGTAGTTTGTACACGGGCAAGTCTGATGCTGGCTGTGTGCTGGAAGTGACATCGTCGTTGTCGTCCTCAATGGCTGGAGGAACCTGATTTGAAGCTGATCCTTGGTCTGGCATGTTTGCAATTGGTCAAGTAGGTGGAATTGCGAAATGGGGTTTGCGTGAACAACTTTTAAGGGGTGATCAAAGAAATATGATGATAGTGAGGCTCAGTACTGGTGGGTGATTTATACGTACAAAAATAATGTATCGCGTCAAAACCAGGGTTTATAAATAACCAGCTAAAAATGGCCGGAGAAACTTTAATACGGGGAACCAAACACCAGAGAAAATTACCAGAATTACCAGAATTACCAATTAAAATGAAGAGTTTATTACCGTGTTAAGGGAAAAGTAGAAAATATGGAGAACAATTAATAGTTTATAGAGTGATATTTTATACAAGAAGGGTAGCTGTTTTGGCTTGGAGTCAATGAAATCCTTTTCATTTGTTGAATTTACTCAATGTTGAGGTCACCGTCCAAATCAGCAGTAGAGGTTCTTGCAGCAGCTGCTGCTGAAGCGGTGAACCCTGCACCGCCTGTGAGAGCAGAAACCAAGTTCTTGGGGGGTTCAACCAGGATCATTGTACGTAAAACTTCCAGAACACTAGGACTCAATGAAGAGTCGTACATGTTGAGCAACTCAGCAGGGTTGGGGAACACTGTGAGAGCACGGTAAAACGATAAAGCGGCAGAGATTCTCTCAGACTCGCCTTTATTGAGCAAAGCTTCACCTCTAGCAACTTCCGAAACGAAGAACCGTTCGCGCTCTTCTGGGTCTTCAGGAATATCTTCTAATGATGTCTTGACCAAATTCTTGATCTTCTCTTGGATCTCAGTCTTTTCCTTCTCGCTGGCTGCGGTTTGTGCCTTTTGATGTTTTCTAGCAGACTTCTTGAGCTGTTTTCTGAACTCTGGGGAGTTTCGTCTCTTGTAGTCGAAATGGACCAAATATGATACTGCAAAAGGTTAGCCAAAAAACATGTCACTAATAGTACAAGAGAAAAAAAGATTTCATCCATTCCACGAATTAATCAAAGATGTAATTAATGGATGCGAAAGACGCATCCATCCAGTATGGGATATGTCTGTTTTTTTTCCAACCTCTCAATCAAACTTCTCGTCTTCTCAACTTACCAGCTGCAACAGCAACAAGCGAAAACACCACTGTAGCCTTTGTAGTCATTGCTCCTAGATGTTCTTATAATGTATATACAAGAGTATAACCCTGTTTTTTTATCAAAGTTTTTTTTTTTCAAAAATGTCTGAAAAAGTTTATACCGAGCTTGCCGTATGTAAAAGTTCCCTACTTTGAACGTTAAAATGCCTAATGGTAGTTGGAAAACGTCATCGATCGATAAACCTGTTTCAGCCGTGCTACTTCAGTGTTTACGTAAGCTTGCTCTCTGGACCCAGGGCCAAAGATAAGTAAATCTATAACCGAGGTCTTTCGGTCTACTCCGGTGGTTATTATTTTTCTTGATTTGTTTTTGTAGAATACATTTTGGATTTATATTTCACAATGGAGTACAAGTTGCCAGATATCACTACTTTGGGGTCACAGTCTACTCAGACTAAAGAAGAAGCATTGACTCATTTGTTTGAGCCATGTCCTACTCTCAATGCATTAGTGCTATCTACCGTATTGACAGAATCTCGAACATTCAAGTCGTATCCAGATCTGATTGAACAAGTCAGGGTGCAATTGCTTTCGGTTTTAGATACTGACGACACTGATCCAAGGGTCTCTCATATCATTGCTGCGCATCCAAGGCTGGGCGAGCCCAAAGTGACTTCGTCTCATAGTAAGAAAGAGCAAGCCAAGCTACAGGATTCCCCAGAAACATTAGCCAAACTGAAAGAACTCAATGCAAAATACGAATCTACTTTCCCCGGACTCAGGTACGTCGTTTTCGTCAACGGAAGGTCTAGAGACGCTATAATGGAGAACATGAACTCGAGAATATCTAGGAACAATATCTCAGAGGAAAAACGTGAAGCATTTAATGTAAGTTATTCAATCATTCTTTATTACTGCTGTTGTTGTTCATTTACTAACTTGTTATTAGGCAATGTGTGATATTGCATTAGATAGAGCATCCAAGCTTATTCCAAAGTTGTAAAAAAAAACCTGTTTGCCGTATTATAAAATGAGTATAGATATTATTAATGTTACACATATAATGGTGACAACACACAAAAGTTGCTCCCCAATGTCACTTACAAGAAATAGTCAGGAGTCTTCCTTGATACAGACGGTTCGCCAGGTCGGGGACTGGGGTCATATTGTAAGAAGGAAGTTTGCAAATTCTCGTCGACTTCCATGATAGCAGCTTGGTTACCACATCTGTAACAGTAGTTTGGTGCCGAGAAGATTGTAACCAATTGTTGGTCGTGCCACCAACTGTACCCGTCCATCATGAGCTGGTGTGCTCTTGAGATCAACTGTAAATCATTACGGTGGTTGAACTGTTCACTGATATCTTGGCCAAATGTGTACCCGGCACCTCTGGGCGATACACCCCAAGCACCTCTATCGTCAGGATCACTCCAAAGCAAGTCGCACATTGCGCCATCGTGGGGCACCTCCTGGAATCGGTTCAGTTCTCTAATATTATCGATTGATTCGATATTGGGTGATAACCCACCATGCAAACAGAAGATTTTGTTCTCCACTAAAGCAGTAATAGGGAAGTAGTCAAACAAATCAGTATACATTTTCCAAACATTAGCATTACCGTATTTTCGTAAACATTCATCATAAAACCCATAAACTTGAGTAATCTGTCTTGATTCATGATTACCACGTAAAATAGTCAACCTATTAGGATATCGGACTTTTAGTGCTACCAAGTAGGTAACACTTTCAACTGAATAGTACCCTCTATCAACATAGTCACCCATGAAAAGATAGTTTGTATCAGGACATGGACCACCAATTTTAAACAATTCAATCAAGTCATGAAACTGCCCGTGAATATCTCCACATATAGTGACAGGGGTCTGGACTGGTTGCACGTTTTCTTCTCGCTGTAGGATATCCTTTGCCATATTACAAAGCTCCAAAACGTCCGATTCAGACAATGGGATGCAGTTTTCTAACGTTTGAATCCACCCGTCCAGGGTTTTCCGGTACGGATCAGGAAGTTCGGTAACATCTTGTACGCCTATATTAGAACCAGTCAAAATGCCTGCATTCTGACCTGAGTGCTGGTCTAACCCAGAAGAAGACGAAGAAGAATCCAAATGATCGGTGAAATCACCCATATCTTGACTGTCCACCCCATTGTCGTCCTCTAAACGAAACGAAGTTTCACTGTCGGCGTCTTCCATCTGTACATCCGGATCAATGTCCATTTGTTTCTATGTCTATGTTTTTTTTTGTTGACTTCCCTTTCTTCTTTTTTTCCTCTTTTATTACCAATGTAAGATTGTTGCTGCAATAGAAACCCTGGTGGTAGCTATTCTCCAATCTTGCTTTTGCAATTTCCTCCCCAACAAATAATGGTCAGATCCCTCTCCAAAAACGTGTTATGTTTCTCGGAGTTTCCTCGTTGCTGGCGAAATCACCAACTGAATACTGTGTTTTTTATGAAAAATATATAAAGAAAGATGGTTTTGTTATTGTTTTTTTTAATGCGTTTAAACCTTTGCGCCTTTGATAGTAGACCCTAATTACGATCGCCGCCTGCCGATACAAAAAAAAAAACTTACAAAGGAGGTCCTTGCACGGCTGTGCATTGAAAGTATAAAATACCATTTACGGTTATTAAGTCCTAACTTTCCCAAGGACTTTTTTTCATTCAACAAAGATAAATTGAAATTCATTTTGAATTGAAATAGATAACTCAAATCAACTTTTACAGACTTATTTATTCTAATTGTTGAATTTGAAATTTGCAATTAGTGGTGGTGGAAATAACATTCATATTGTCGATCCCCCTGATCTGCCATAAACCTACCTCGTTTCATACCAGATACCACAATGGACACAGATACTTTGCGAGAGGCAAGAGACTCTGATTTGAATGTTTCTTCAGGTGGGTCTGTTACTGAGACTTCTATTTATGTTGCTAAACCTGCGCTGGAGACATTAGTCGTTAAGGGTGATTCTGAAGTGTCAACTGATACTGTGCCGCTGGAGCGACTCTCCAGTAGTAATTTGAGCGTATACTCTTATGACTTGGGGTACACGCGGTACAGAGAATCTAGTGTCGACTCTTCGTCTTTTAATAAGACTCTAAATGACGAGCAAGTAGTTCATCTGGTTACCCCTGACGAACAATTGCAGTATCTTCATGCATCAGCGCCTACGGCTACACTGCCGCCCGGCGAAGGAATACCCTCGGTATCTTCCACCGCGATAGCCATTGCCACTAATGCTGCTGTAGTAGACTATGACCAATCAAACAACGATACCTCAGCTACGGCTGCTTCTGTTACCGAGAACCCCCAGGGCTGGACTGCCTATGACTACCCCGTGCCGGTATCTATGCTGGGAACGCGCGGCCTTGCCATGGATGACTATGACATTGCAAGTCCCATGATAGACTACACGGGACCAAGACAGCCTGTATTCCCTGCTGATACTCAAAGTACCGATACCCTATTTTTTTTTGGTTTTTCCTCTCGTGTTAAATAACTAACCTGTTTTAGCAAATGTCCCGCCAGAAGTTATTCAAGGAGACTTGTCAGTGGATAACGGCGGAGTTATCACGTACCGTGGTCGAAGTTTCCGACCTATTCAGCCGACTTTCAGAAGTAACTTTCAGCGAGCTACCGGTGACGAGCACCCTTACCATTCTGCAGGTTCTGCCGATGAATTGCCCGCTCAAAGAGTCAGAGGTGGTAGTAATCTTCGAACAGTTTTGAATGTTAGTAACCCTGATGAGCATACCGTAAGCACTACCCCAGAGTTGGATAATGATAACAATGACGATGGTGAATACAACAGGAACTGTATTCAGCAGGTATCCAGTTCAATTGCTGGATTCTTTGGTAAGTTTCCTGAATGGTTTAAAAAAATGTGGGCTGTATATGAACCTAGAGAAGATGAACCTTTAAATGAATAAGTAGTTAATTGCTATACTTTGCTAGAAAAAAAACAATGAACAAAATACTGGTGGGGGAAAGAAAAAGACTATACCAAAAAACACAAAAAGTAGTAGCAGCTGAGGAAAAAGACAATCAGTTTACTCAGAATACTCGGCGAATCTATCAACAATGTTGCCAAGAACTTTTTCAAATTCCTTGTCAAGTTCTTCTTCACCACGGCTAGGCTCGAAGAACTTTGCTGATGAAACACTATGCTTGACATCAGAAGTTTGTTCGGCCAGCTTGTTCCAAGAAGCACCGTTTGCAACAGCCTTTTGGGCTTCTTCGTAGTAAGTGATGAAAGTCTTCAACATGGCATTGGTTTTCCAGACAGGACAGAATGCATCATAAGTAGAGTACCCGTTTTGTTGCAAGAAATCGTCCTTGACCAAAGCAGAAACGTCCAAAGTGATTTTATCAGAATCAGAAAGTGAACTCTTACCGACCAACTGAACGACTTGTTCCAATTCCTCAGCGTTGGAAATGATTTCCTTAAGTTTGTCTCTGTAGACTGGGAAGTCGGGGTAGTTGTCTGCGTAGTATTTTTGCAAAATGTTGGTATACTTTGAGTATGACACTGAAGTATTGATAGAGGGGAAATGTTTTCTCTGGGCGAGTTTTTTATCCAACCCCCAGAAAACTTGAGTGATACCCAGAGTAGCAGTAGTAACTGGATCAGCAAAATCACCACCAGGAGGAGATACAGCAGCAACGATTGAGACTGAACCTTCTCTTTGAGGGTTACCTAATGCAACAGCCTTACCGGCACGTTCGTAGAAACTGGCCAACTTAGCACCCAAGTAAGCAGGGTAACCTTGATCGGCAGGCATTTCTCCCAAACGACCAGAGATTTCTCTCAAGGCTTCGGCCCATCGAGAAGAAGAGTCAGCAATCATTGAAACGTTCTTACCTTGATCACGGAAGTACTCAGCCAAAGTGATACCAGTGTAGATAGAAGCTTCTCGAGCAGCTACGGGCATATTTGAAGTATTGGCGACCAAAGTTGTTCGCTTCATGATAGGTTCCTTCTTACCGTTAACCTCGGTGAACAGTTCAGGGAACTCCATAAGTACTTCAGCCATCTCATTACCACGTTCACCACAACCGACGTAAATGATAACATCAGAGTTTGAGTATTTGGACAATGACTGGGAAATGACAGTTTTACCACAACCGAAAGCACCGGGGATACAAGTGGTACCACCCAACACACAAGGGAATAATGCATCAAGAACTCTCTGACCAGTGAACAGAGGATAATCGGCAGTAAGCTTTTCAGCGGTTGGTCTGGGTACTCTAACGGGCCAAGTGTGGAACATGCTATACTTGTGTTTTTGACCATCGAATTCGACTTCAAGAATAGTTTCATCAATAGTGTAAGAGCCCTCTTCTGCTAGATAAGTGATGGTACCTCTAGCTCTGGGGGGAAGTAAGATCTTATGATCAGAAAGTAAAGAGTTTTCAAAAACGGACCCAAAGATATCACCACCGGTGATATGGTCGCCGACTTTGAAAGACCCATGCTTGAAATCGTACTTGATCGATCTGTCCAATGAAGGAGCATCTACACCTCTAGGGATATAAATACTCTGGGAATTGTTCTGAATTGCCTTCAAGGGTCTCTGGATACCATCGTAAATAGTTTCCATAAGACCAGGACCCAATTCAACAGACAAGGGCTTACCAGTACGTAAGACTGGATCGCCTACAGTGACACCGGCAGTTTCTTCGTAAACCTGAATAGTAGCCTTATCACCTTCAATTCGAATGACTTCACCTACCAAACTGTTATGACCGACTTTGACCAATTCGTACATGGCACAACCAATCATATTTTCGGCGACAACGACAGGACCAGATACAGAGAAAATGGAACCATATTCATTCTCGCTGAAATCGTCCAAAGAAATTCGCTTGAGCTCTTTACGAGCATTCTCCAACGCACCAGCCTAGAAAAAAAAAAGAAGTTAGTAATGGGGGGTTTCTTGATGGATTTTTGCGATAGGGAGAGAAAGAGATAAGGAAACCCCAGAGACGGCAACAAAATGTTAACGGGAAACCTGAACTCAATGGAGAGTTCAGTATTCGTATAAGCTAGCTGCCACTTGTCTCAAATGGTCCCCATCCATTGTCTGATTAGAGACTACTACCAAGGATTGATACTTACCATTGTGTATAATTTGTAAAGATAACAGAAATAAGTTGAAGATTCGAGGACGTTTGTACAAAGTCTCTGTCTTTCGATGATGGGTTCATTGTTTCCACGTTTCGATCACTTACCCTCCATCGGACTTACCCGGTAGTTTATGGTACCATTGATTACGTAAACTTTGTGCACTTTTTTTACAATTCTACTATCATTTTACTGTGAGTATGGCTTCACACACAATTCAAGGGAAAGACAGAAATTACACATGAAATAATATCAATATGGACATATAATAAGAACCTCCACAAAATAGTGTGAAGGGATTGTTTGAATTTTCCAGCGTTGAAACGTAAATTTTCTCCGCATTTTCACTAAAGGTCATTATAAAATGACATGACGGGGGTTTCTCCTTTTTATAATGGTTATTTAGTGCTCTGTTTGGGGTTTTTTTGGTTTGGAGGGGGGGTTGGTTTGATTTGTTGGTTTTTTTTTGTGTATTTATTTTATTTTGAATTAAAAAATAATGTTTGGGTCGTCATCAGTTGCAAAAAAAAACATTTAGGCCTTGATGGCATACTTTCTTTGAGGGAAAGCAACGGCCTTCTTGTGAGCCTTGACGGTCTGGGCCTTAACCTGGTTAAGGGTCAGTCGTTGACGGATAGCTCTGGTCTTCTTAACACGCAAATCCTTGGGGACCCACTTCTTGTTCTTGTAGAATTCCTTGAGTTGTTTTCTCTGGTTCAAGTTGATGAAGGTAAGGATTCTAGCAATGGACTTTCTAACGTCACCAATTCTGTTGGATCTGAGGTTGGTACCTTGAGACTTCTGTGCTCTTAATTTAGCAAGTTCCTGCTTGTACTCTTCGAGTTCGGACTCAAGCTGTTGCTTGGTCTTGTTCTTGAGATCTTCAGTCTTGATAGCAGCCTATAATAAAACAGTTAGCATGTTGCTTTGAATGAAATGAAATAAAATGACATATACAAGATACTCCTTTCATGTGTCTTGTAAAAAGGTCATCCTTTGTCTTTGTTTTGTTTCAACTTACCATTTCTGTGGATATTATAAGTTAAGAAGAGTCTTCTATGTTGAAATATTGAAATTTGATAGAATGAGTCTGTTTGGAAAATTTAACGTTGGTAATAGATCAGTTGGGAACCTGCGATAGTTAGCAGCATTTGTGTGCGTATTTTGAGGTCTGCATTGATTTGTATGGTCAAAATAAATAACAAAATAAAAAACAAATACAAAATAGAAAATGTGACTGCTGTTAGGGCTTCGATCAGAGAAAATAAAAAAAATTAATAAAAAAATAGATAAATTAGATTTCTCACGTGACAGATTAAAAATAGGTGCCCCTGGCTTTGAAAAATTCAAAAGTCGCTATTACGTAAAGTAGCAACCGATATAAATATAGAACGCGAACGCATTTTCTACACCAATGAATTATTCTAACTGGATATACACTCAATTGAATGGTATATTTATATAAAGTAGAACCATGTGACTTGGAACATTAGTTCAATTGATATATAAAAGGAATAATGTCATTGAATAAAATGAAGCAAATACAAACAGTATTAACAGGTAAATAGCCAATTGTAGTAGTTAACAAATAAGCCACTAATGAAATTTAAAGTGAAAGCCGATTAAAAGAACACCTCACACACATTTCCCACTGCGGTGCGTTAGCCATCACCACCACCCACCACCACCCATCACGAACCCGTCATCGCTCACTAACTAACTATAAGCTTACTTTCCACCACTATAAAAATATAAACTACACTACAGCAGTGTGCGCTTAATACTACTATTATACTGTGTGTGTGTGTGTGTGTGTGTTATTGTCGCCGCCTTTCTTATCTTTTTCTTCTTCTCTTCCTTCTTCTTATTCCACCTCTTCTTAACTTCTTCCTTAACAACAACAACCAAAAAAATTATTCCATTTCGCAAAACTTCATAACAAGCAAAAGGTAAGCATCAATATTCTTAACGAGTACTCGTACTCCAATTTTCTATTTGTTTTTAAATGTAATGATTGAATGGGAAAAAGTCGGGGGTGATGGTTTCTTTCTCTTTTTTTCTCTCTCTCCTCCAACGGATTTAAAGGACAACTACACCAAGATGAATTCAACTACCTTTTTTTTTTGGAATCGTTGATTGGACAATCCGTGCAATGTACCAACAGTATACTCTTTAGAACAAGGAAATTTACGTGTTTTCGTTCTCGAGTACTCGTTATATTCACGCGTTTGGTGTTGTTTTTTGCCAAGCCCCTTGAAAAGCTCATAAAAGAAAAAAATAAGTTTGGGTCTCGGGTGTGAGTCAACGCTGGCAAATACATAAAGCAAAATTGTCGCGTCTCTTGTTATTCTATTCAACGACCATTGATGCCAGAATAAACCCGCGTATTCTATTGAAATTTTCCAATGAAGTTTTCTTGGATTAGGTTTCCAATTAATTTTGGTTCGCCTTTTCAAATGGAATGTCGCGTTTTTGTTTATTTATTTTATTTTTGCCATCATCATCCCTGAAACTTGGTCTCTTTTGTCAATCGTTTCATTCAATGTTTATTATCTTTCTCTTTTTCTCTTTTACTAACTGAAAATTCTAGATGGGTTTGTCTATTTCAAAGTTGCTCCAGGGCCTTTTTGGTCGTAAGGAAATGAGAATCTTAATGGTTGGTTTGGATGCTGCCGGTAAGACTACCATTCTTTATAAGCTCAAGCTCGGTGAAATTGTCACCACTATCCCCACAATCGGTTTCAACGTTGAAACTGTTGAATACAAGAACATTTCCTTCACCGTATGGGATGTTGGTGGACAAGATAAAATCAGACCTCTTTGGAGACACTACTTCCAAAATACTCAAGGTATCATTTTCGTCGTTGATAGCAACGATCGTGATCGAATGGGCGAAGCTCGAGAAGAACTTCAACGAATGCTTAACGAAGATGAACTCAGAGACGCTCTGTTGTTGGTCTTTGCTAACAAGCAAGATTTACCTAACGCTATGAGCGCTGCTGAAATTACCGAAAAGCTCGGTCTTCATGCTCTTAGACAAAGAGCTTGGTACATTCAAGCCACTTGTGCTACCTCTGGTGATGGTTTATATGAAGGTCTTGAGTGGCTGGCTACCAACATTAAGAAGCGTTCATAGATGCTATTTCTTCTTTATTATTTCTTTTGCCCTCTCCCAGACATCCTTTTGCACTTCACATCTTTTTTTTAAACCCTTTGGTCCTTCTTTATTCAATGTTTTGTTTTCATTCTAAATTCATGATGACTCTCAACATTTAATGTTTTATTTTTTTTTGTTATCCTTTCCCCTTTTCCCTCCATGGAGTACCTGTTTATGAGTTTTCCTGGTTTCTTTGAATTTAAACAGAATGGGGAAACTAAATTGAGAAATTTGAATTTGGAAAAAAGAAAAAAAAAAAAATAAGAAAAAAAAACTGAGAAATATATCTAAATGATAAAAGAGAAATAGAGAATAATGAAAGGATTGGTCGGTGAAAAGTAAGCTTTTTAAAATCTATTATGTATCAATGAACCGTGAAAAGAATTGAATTAAATTATATAATTTCATTTTCCAATTCATGTTTATTAACATGTGTAACCAACGGGTATTAGTACTGGTACTATAGTATACTACTACGTTGTATATACTACTGGTAGTACTAAGTTGGTGGTGGTAATTAAATAACGTATACACGTAATCGATCTCTCCAATGTTCGATAATCGATAACCATTCAAGATGGCGGTGTTCGAAGAATGGGAAATCAATAAATATTGGGAGATATTCTCCGGACTGAACCCTGTAGCAGGGTTGCTTTCCGGTGACAAGGTTGCTGGGGTACTGAAGAACTCGCAGCTTCCTGATACCGAGTTGGAACGGATTTGGGATCTTAGTGATATCGATAGTGACGGTAATTTGGATTTTGACGAATTCTGTGTAGCCATGCGACTGATTTTTGATAGAATCAATGGTAATATAGACACAATCCCTGAATCGTTGCCTGACTGGCTTGTGCCTACCAGCAAATCCCACCTGGTTACTGCCAATAATGCCGTGCGTGCCGGTTCGGTTAGCAGTAGCTCTGGTGCCGGCGCATCGCTTGGCATTGGCGGCGGTGGTGATGAAGACGATGATGAAGATTTGGGTCTCTCTTCGGACTTCAATTGGTACATCTCTCCACAAGACAGAGACACTTATAGTGCCATATACACTGCTAATGCTGATTACCGCGGTGGAGTATCTTTCAACTCGTTGTCTGAGCTCTACCAAACTCTTAATGTCCCCGATACTGATATTAGGTCTGCATGGAACCTTGTCAACCCTCGGTCAGAGGAGAAAATCGAAAAGGAACAAAGCATTGTGTTTTTGCATATTCTCAATAACCGGTCAAAGGGTGTGAGAGTTCCTAAAATGGTGCCTGCGTCATTGCGGGCGACGTTTGAAAAGGCTACGCCAGAGTTCAGTTTGGATTCCAAACAAGCTGTGGTAAACAGAAACCATTCTTCTACTACCCCTTCATCTAGCAAAAGCGCATTTGCTGAGGGGTACCTTTCCAGATTAGGTCTAGGCGGCCGTTCTAAAGGTTACACGTCTTCTGGAACAGATTTCTCGTCAACAAAGGATACAGATTGGGAGGAAGTCAGATTGAAACGGCAATTGGCCGATTTGGAGAAAACTATAGCTGATGCTGAAGCTGCTGCAGAAAGACGTAAGAAGGGATTGGATGACTATGGCTCGTCAAGGTCAGGACTGATTCGAAGAGAATTGGAACATTTGTTAGATTATAAAGAAGCTCAATTGAGGAAACTAAGAACAGGTGCTATAACAACCGATAAATCCGGGACTAAAACTTCTGAATTTGAAGAGGAAGTAGAACTAATTGCTGAACAAGTGAAATCTTTACAAGAGCATCAGAAACGAAAAGAACAAGAACTAGAAGATCTTCAGAGACAGATTGCATCTCTTGGATGAAAACAAAAAAAACAAAAAAATCAATTGCCAATTTTGTATTTCCATTTTCTTTAACTTATCTCTTTTTTTTATAGTTTGTTTGTCTGTTTTTTATCTTTTTTATCAACATAATATATTCTTTAAATTACAATATGTTTGTGTGTTACATGATGGAACCCAGAAAAGTAAAAATTACTTACTTCTTCTCCTCTTCCTTTTCTTCGGGTTTAGGAGTAGGCAACTTGAATGATTCTGGGGTATCGTCCCTACCAGGACCAACAGGCTCCCATACAGTGGAACCGGTTGCAAAGTTTCTGAAAGCTTGAGACAATTCTAAAGGCTCATAAACAACTCTCTTCTTCTCTTCGTCGTAACGAACTTCTGTGTACCCAGTCAATGGGAAATCCTTTCTCAATGGGTGACCCTCGTAACCGTAATCTGTCAAAATACGTCTCAAATCAGGATGGCCCTCGAAAAACACACCGAACATATCATAGGTCTCTCTCTCGTACCAGTTGGCACCGGTGAAAATGCTTGTGATGCTAGGAACAGAACTGGTTTCAGATGCATATGTCTTTACTCTGATCCGAGAATTAAATCGGTATGAAAGCAAATTGTAGACCACTTCAAATCTATTCTGTCTTGAAGGGTAGTCCACTGCAGTGATATCTACCACGGTGGTGAACTGCGCAGCAGTGTGGTTCCGTAAAAATGTGAATACTGGTATGACGGCCTCGGGAGGAATGAAAATAGATAACTCGTCTTTCCAAACAGTGAACCGTTCAATAAATCGAGGAAGAGCCGTTATCAGGTACTGTCCGTACTTGTGAAGATCCTCAACGTGCTCCAAATACCTGTCGGCAGGGTTAACAAGAGCCCTGTGAAGTTCTTCGGGTTGTGTTCTTGGTTCTTGTCGAACGTCTTTAATCCCCTCTGGAGCAGTTTGTACAGGTCTGTACATGGCTCGAGATGAAACACTGAACCCTCTGCGGGCTCCTTGAACCAACAGACCAGAGACTAAACCATTGCTCCTGCAGACTGCGCGCACGAGTGACTGAGACGCGGCCATTTTATGTTCTTTCTCTACTAGTTGGAAAAAAGATAAATCTGTGCAATAACGTTGTTTTGTTCAAACAGATCTCTTTTCCTCTCTCTCAGTCTCGTCCTGGTAAAGTGAGTGTGTGTGAGAGATCTCTGACCAAATGAAAAAGCCTCTGTTGTGATTGGGCATCGAAGAAAGTTCAGCTGAATTCCTGGAAAATTGACTTGGTGCGGCTGAATCCTTTTTTTTTTTTTTTTTTTTTTTTTGTGTGTGTGTTTTATTCTTTACGGTTCTTTTGATAACAGCAATTTTTCCCTACAATTAGTTATCAGATTACTACGTTAACGTTGGTACTAATAGAGTAGTTTGTTTTCTTAAATTTTCAGCCACCACCTTAAAAATAAAAACTTCTAAGCGCTTGCCGCGTTGCTCAAAGCACTCGTCGACGACGTATATTTATTATTTTTTTTCTAATACAGAGTCATCAGTGGTCTCTGCTAATAAGCATTTCATCATACTCAGAAGAGCTTATATGAATCATGGCCGTGTCAGCTCAAGGAGGAGATTCCTTCATTTCAGATGACGAAGAGGAGTTATGGTAAGTTTTTTTCTAGTCCTTGGCTTTTTTTGCCACCGAATCAAAGGGGGAAGGGTGGTCAACAATCAATATGGGATATCGCTAACTAGTGTTTTAGTCCTCTTTGCGTGGAGGAAATGGACATTTCTGACAAGAATTTCAAGCCGTGTCCGTGTGGGTACCAAGTTTGCCAGTTTTGTTACACCAACATTCGACAAAATCCCGAATTGAACGGTCGATGTCCTGCATGTCGTAGACCATACGACGACGAATCGGTGGAGTACCGTGAAATCTCCCAAGAGGAGCTGAAGCAAGACCATCAGCGTCAGACTAGAAAAGAACGTGAACGGAAACAGCGAGAACGAGAAAAGAAGGAAACTGAACCGGCATCGAGAAAGCATCTTGCTGGTATGAGAGTTATCCAAAAGAATCTGGTCTATGTTACTGGTCTCAATCCAAACATTCCTACCGAAGACCTCCATGATACGTTACGTGATGACCAGTTTTTTGGTCAGTACGGGAAAATTCAAAAAATCGTTATCAATAGACGTAGTAATGGTAATGGTGGGTTGGGAGTTTATGTGACGTTTGCTCGCAAAGAAGATGCTGCTCGGTGTATCGCTGCTGTTGATGGCTCCATTAACGACGGGAAACATTTGAGAGCAGCTTACGGTACTACCAAGTATTGTTCTTCTTATTTAAGGGGCCAGCAATGTCCTAATCCTAACTGTATGTTTTTGCATGAACCTGGTGAAGAAGCTGATTCATACACTAGACGAGATCTTTCAACCATTCAACATGCTGCAAGACAAGGGTTAGGTCCATCAAACAATGGAAGTACTACTCCTTCTGCCTCTAATGCTGTTCCTGCCGCTACTACTCCTGCTTCAGCGGCAGCGGTTTCATCATCTTCGCATAGACATTCTCAACCCGTGGTATCCCATCATTCTACCAATACAACACCTGTTATTTCAAATGTTGATTTGGCAGATGACGGTACTAATGCATTGCCAGCTTCTGTGTCATGGGCAAAGAAAGCTGGTTCTCCTAGTGCTGCCAGCACTACTAGTATCCCTGCTGTTGCTGCTGCTGCTGCTGTTTCAGCCGCTTCAGTTTTATCTACTCCAGCAACCCCAACTAGTTCTTATACTCCTGTTGCTTCTAAACCTGTGGAACCAACAAAAGCCGTTACGCCATTTGAATTCAGCGAGTCTGCTATCAATTGGATTAACGAGAGCATGGAATCTTTAGCCAATAATTCTTTTGGGTTTGCGTTCTCTTCGGACATTCTTACTGAAGGTGATCTCAAAAGTGGGTACATTGCTCCTTTGTTTTCATTTTCAAGAGATTTGAAGAAAGGTCAAACTAAAACTCCAAAGTTTTTATTACGTGGTGATAGTTATACTAATGGAAATACTGCAGGTTTCCCTGGTGGTAACAAAACATCAATCAATCTTGAGTACCAAGAACGAAACGATTTACCTCCAGCACCTCCAAATGCCACAATAGATAATGGTCATATCCAGACTTCTCTTGTGATTAACCAAACTGCAACCCCTCCTCCTCCAGGTTTACTCACCGGTGTAGCCAATGCACCAATACAAAATCAAAATAGCCAAGAACTTTTGGCACACCTCATGAATGGAAGCAAGAATAGTGAGTCATAAAAAGATGATGGATTATTAATTTTATTATTATTATTCTTTTTTTTTATTTTTTGTTCGTTTGTTTTTTGCTAATGGAATTGTAAAAAGTAATAGGTAATGAAGAAAAACCTATTATTAAGATTCCTACAAAAGGTCCGTATAAAAAGTGATATGACTTGGTTTTATTCTTTGTCTTTTTTTTTGTTTGTTTTATTTTTCAGCATTCTCATTGCCTGCCTGGCTTTTTTATTTGATTATATCTTTTTGAATCCACACGGACCTTTTGCTGCATTATTGAACGTCTCAAAAAAAAAAAAAAGAAATATTTTTTCTTACAAAAATAAAGTATCAATCAATGAGTGAAGAAAGAGAGTATGGAGAGGTTCATGGTACCGGCTTATTATTGTCTTTTGTAGCATGATAGGTTGTGGATAAAGCATGTATATCAAATAAAAACGGCATGTAATGTGATAATTTATTTTTTTCCTCCCTGTTTGTGAACTATTGTGCTAACTTTTTTTTGTAGAAGAAGTTGTTTCAGCATTTGTTGAAGCAAATACTGATGAAATCGTCTCACAAGTTTTATCTTCAGACGAAAGTAATGAAACGGACGAGGACATTATTACAACTAAACCAAATGGGCTTATACCACCATTTGTGTTTATTCGGCCGTTGTATAAAATCCTTTCACCAATTAGGGATGTTTTTCATCCTGCGTTCAGGCCACCTTCGCTTGCGGCGTTTGGTGGTCTTCCCTTACCCATGATGCCTGTACCTCCACACTCCCTTCCTCATCCTCCACCACCTCCTCCTCCACCTCCGCAGCCATCAATGGTACCTGGCATGGCACATATCCACGGCACGCCGTCCATGTCCGGGTCGCCTATGCCTCCATTACCTCCAGGGTTATCCATGCCGCCTAACATGTCACCTGTGTCCGTGCGCGCGCCTGCCGCTGCTAGTGTTGTTAGCGGCGCTGAGCAAGAGATTCTTTCGCTTATTGGAGGTGGAAGCAACTCGCAGCCTTCAAAGGACGTCACCAAAGAAAAGAAAGCAGAAGAAGACGAAGACGATCTTTTGTCGCTTCTCAAGAAAAACGATGGTACACAGCCTTTAGATGGCGAGATAAGCGTTAAAGGCGGGGTTGTCCTTGATACTGAGCTTGAAAAGAAGGTGGCTAAGAAGAGTGCCAGTGATAGTAAACCCGAAAAGTCCAAGAGCAGCGCATCTAAGACTTCAGTTACGCCAGCTGAGACCGAGCCGAAGCTCAGTAAACGACAGCGTAAGAAGCTCGAGCAACAGTTGTTGCTTGCCAAGAGCTCGGAGGCTCGCGAACACGGCGTGAGTGTTATAAAAGGACCAGCGTCGTCACGTAGAGCGAGCTCGGCCCTTACCACCGAAGACAGTACACAGCAACAGGATGAGTCGGATTCGATTGATATCGATGAGTATATCCGTATGAAGGCTAAGGAGAAGAGCGACGAGGATCAACGGTTACGTCAACTAAGGTTCTCAGAGCCACCTAAACCTGCTGCTCCTGTGGCTGCTGATAAACCAGTTCCCGCTGCTCCTGTGGCTATTGCTCCCGTGGTTGCTGATAAACCTATGGCGGCTGTTCCTGTGGCTGCTCCTGTGGCTGCTACTCCTGTATCTGCCAAACCAGTGGAAAGTACTTCGCCTGTCAAGCCTGTGCCTTTGGCTACTCCAGATCAGACATCTGACGCTCCAGCTCCGTCAGTAAAATCTACTACATCTGTGAATGCACCATCACCTGCTAAGCTTCCTTCGGCTCAGCCAGAACCACAGGCCACTCCCGTTAAAGTAGATACACCTGTTGAGTCTGGTAACGGGCAACCAGATTCATTGGCTAAACGAGATGATGCTGTAACCCCCATTGCAAATACAGATGACGACTATTCTCGGCTTAACGATTTCTTTGGTGGTCTCATCGACGCTCAGCAGCAACCACCGGTTGAATATCACAAGGTACTCTGGAAACTTATCTTGAAGGGGATATCATTGGTCAGTTTTGATCCGGAAAACGACCTTTGTACTAAATTTGTACGACTATGTCTAAAGTATGATTATAAGGACCCCGAGAGAAGTTTTGACGCTACAAGAAGTTTGTTAGATGTGCTTATGCCCTGTATTATGACCCGGGTGATCCCATTACTAAGTCACACGTTTGGGGATATGTTCAATTATTACGTGGATACTTATGACGGGTTTAAACTGTTGTCACGCGCATACTACAGGTGTGAAGAATTTAATACCCAGTACCAAGATTTTAAAGATATCCCCATGGAAGTATACGTGAAGGCGCTTAATAATGTCATGCAGTTTGATCCTCCTGCTTGTCGTAATGACGCCCGTTTTGTTGAAGACTGCTGGTGCATTGAGAAGACGATGATGCTAGGACTTGACATGATGACAGTCGTTGGATACGATATCCAGCAATGCATGAATTCGTTTGGGAGATTTTTCAATGCTCTGTTCGATGATATAGCATCAGGTGATATCGAAGCTATTGAGCATGTATCGTTGTTCAAGGGGAACCTTCACGAGAAACGAGCGGTTTTGAAGCTTACCATGGACACTGTTGACAAGGCATTAAAATTCTTCAAGCAAAGTTATATTTTCGCGCTTTTGAGGGAAACGAGTATCTTACTGGCGGATGATAACTATATACCACACTCGAACAACAGCATTTATGACCGCTGTAAAGATGTTATGAGTGAGTTCATTGATGAGACTAGTCAAGTTGTAGATGCAGTGTTCACCCGAACAGGAATATCTAAGATGCGTAACATGAGTGAACATCCTTACGAATGGGTATCGTGGCCGGCAATCAAAAAGGTTATCTCGAAAGATCGCACCAAGCTTGAAAATGTGAAGAAAAATATTGCTTCACTTAGTCTCCAGAAGGGTGATTTGATACCGTTAGATGAGCTTGAAGCAACTACAAATATTGTTGAGCCCAGGGCTATCAGAATCACTACAAAGGATTTCACAAAGCTGAAAAATGGCCAGTCGGCCAAACCTAATAATGGTAATCATTTCAATAATGTTCCTATGATACGTCGTGAATGCGAAACCGTTCATGACGAGGAACCGACTTTGAGTGATATAATGCAGGAACTTCGAACAGAAATGGATCTTGATAAACACTGTTTTTTCAAGGCTGATCCTGAAAATGCTCTTAACCGGATAACCAAGAGCATTAAATCAGATCCATTGTACTTCCCGCTTTCTGACCAGTTGAAACAGCGCCACAGCAACGTTATGGAAGAATCCGAGACGAAAACGCAAACGGCCAGAACAAAAGCACTGGCATCTAAACAGAAGTGGGAATCGCTCATGAGAATGAACAGAGCGAGCATTTTCGTGTAAATAAATAAATAAATAAATAAATAAATAAATAAATAAATAAATAAATAAATAAATAAATAAATAAATAAATAAATAAATAGTAATTTTTTTATTCTATCCGTGTATATGCGTTAAACTGAGGACGGTTCCTGCGTTTGGTTATACCTTTAGTACTACTGCCTAACAGCCTATCGGTGCCGTTACCGTTACTACTATTATTACTCGTGAAAATTGAATCGTCGCCGAGTTTCTTGGCCTTGAGGCTTTTACCGAGCCTTACGCCCTTCTTGTTGAATTTCTGCCACTTGGATTTGCTTTTATCCAGTATCTCCGCGTTAGACAGCTGCTTGCTTTTAGTATCCCCATTGGAACCAGTCTTGGTAGTTGCAGCACTACTACTACCACCACTACCACCACTACCGCCTATGGTACTGGTCTTGTGTGGCACGTGCGACGTGTGACGGATATTCGCGGCCTGGACGCTGCGTATACTGGTATCGCGGCGAAACTTCACCGTGTATACGCGCTGCGACACCGGCCCCGTGACAGCAGTCACGCGCGCCTCGCTGAACTGTTTCGTCGTAGGGTTAAGTGCTAGTACGTTATCGCCGACTTTGAAATCATCTAACCCTTCGTTATCATGCTTACTATCCGCTGCTGGGTCCTGTGGAGGCTCCTGTGGCGTCTCGAGAATGCTTATTAGATCTGTGAGTTCGGTCTTCAGCTCGTTCAGCACCGGGTCGTCTGGATTAGCCAGTAGCCCTTGCTCTACCGTCGCCAGTTGTGTCTTGTATTCCTCTAATTCAGACATTATCAATATTGTAAATGAAAATTATTATTTAGATCTAGATATAGATGGAACCGATCTACATGCACATGATTTATTTTAATATATTTTGAAATTTCATATTTCATAAACTACTTGAATAAAGTCATTTTTGATTTTTTTTCTTTTCAATCTAATTCTGATAAAATTAATATTCATCTAATTACATTCTGGTTCTGTCGGCTGTTCTTGGTTTAGCACGGATGATATCGTCTACTCGTAGTAACAGTTCAGCAGCTTCAGCGGCGCTGGTGACTACGGCTGATTTCAACTTGTAGCTTTCAACTATACCCAGTTCCCGCATATCAGCGATTCTGCCGTTCTCCAGGTCGAGCCCTGAGGTTGTGAGACCGCCGTAGATGGCTGCACGCAGCTTTGCCACGAGCTCGCTCGAATCGAACCCTGCGTTATCGGCGAGCACTGTAGGCAGCTGTCTCAATGCGATAGCAAAAGATTCAATAGCCAACGCGGTTTTACCGTCCTCGTTCTTGGCTGCCTCTTCTACTGCCTTAGCCATGACCATCTCGGCGCACCCTCCTCCGAGTGTTGTTCGCGTCTCTCTAGTGGTTTGTGATAAGACCGACAACGCGTCGTGTAACGATCGTTCGGCCTCTTCCAGGATCTGCTCAGTGGCTCCTCGTAAAACAATGGTACACGCTTCGCCGGCCTTGCACCCGGAGAACTTGATCATTGTATCTTCTCCAATCATTATTTCCTCAACTGTGTCACAGTGGCCCAGCTTAACCAACTCTGGATGATCAAAAGTCGAAACTACTTCTCCGCCAGTGACCAATGCTAACCGCTCAACGCCAACGAAATCAGCATGCTCGATACTGTTAATGTGAGAATCAGTGAACAACTGCTCGGGCCAGTTATAAATCAGTTGTCGGTTAACGAAAAGATTGATACCGTGTTTTTTGATTTTTTCAACTTTAGCCTTCATTTTATCCTTTTCAGCCCGTTCTAGTTCAGCCAATTTCGTAGTCGAGTCTACCTGGAACTTAGCACCAAAGATCTTCACTTTATCAGTATCCATGGGGGTATTAGCTATCAAGATATTGGCGTTTGTGATTTTCTTGGGCTGCTTGACACCAAACTTCTTATCCAGAATGAACCCTTCATCCAAGAACGAATCTGCCAAGTTGCCACCGGGTTTCTGAATGATCTGAATGTTTTCAAGGTTAGTGCTCCCCTTAAGCCGCAGAATAGCCTCAACGGCAAGGGTCGAGAAATGGTCCTTATCCTGGGAAAGCACCTTAGAGCTCAGCGTGGTGCGAGCAATAGCTATCAAATCCTTGCGGAATAAATCAGGATCAGAAGATCGATCAATCGCTGATTTCGATAACGCTTCAATGGCTGCCTGGGTAGCTATTCGGTATCCTTCAATGATGGTCTGCGGGTGGATTTTCTTGTCAACAAGTTTCTCGGCCTCGCGTAACAGCTCGGCAGCGAGCACAGTCACGGAAGTGGTGCCGTCGCCCACCATGTCATCTTGCACCTGGGAGATGTTGACCAAAACCTTCGCTGCAGGGTTATTGAATGGGATCGATTTCAAAATAGTGGCACCGTCGTTCGTTACCGTGGATGTGAGCGACGAGGACGACTGGAGAAGCTTGTCCATCCCCTTGGGGCCTAATGTGGATTTAACAAGATCTCCTACGGCTATAGCGCCAACAAATGCTGATAATCCTGGAACATGTTAGAACAAAATCAAAACGCAGGCGAAAAAAAAATAAAGACATCACCAAAAAAATTATCACCGAGGGGTATACGTACGAGCATTCTCTCCGCGCTCTTCTACGACTTCGTCGCCAAAGATAGGAACAGACTAGATTGTGTTAGTTAGAAAGCATCACATTGACAAAGATCATAATCCAAGACTTACCATTCTTGCGTTTGGCTTAAGTGTAAATTAGAAAAGAATGTTTTTCACCCGTGGTTTACGTTTTCAATCGATCGCGATCAATATTAACCCCAGTGTATTATTAGTACTATCGATGAAGTACTATATACTAGCTAGTACTTAAATAACTAGTTATGCATATCATATGATAATGATAATTACAACAATGGAGTTTACAACTTGTCAATTGATATTGTTATATGAATAACTACTCGTCGTCAATGGTTGGACCTTCTGAAAGGGGCACAGGCTCAATGTTCCAAATGGTTTCAGCGTACTCGTTGATACATCTGTCTGAGCTGAAGAATCCCATGTTGGCCACTGACATGATACTCTTAGAGATCCATTCATCTCTATTCTTGAAAGCAGCGTCTACTCTTTGCTGGGCCTCCAGGTACGACTCAAAGTCGTCGCTTACCAAGTAGTAGTCACCGCCGTTAGTGATGGATGCAATCAAAGACGAGTAAATGTCAGGGTTACCGAATCTACCGCTTTCAATGATATCGAAAACCTTGGAAAGCTTTCTGTCGATATCGTTACCGTGGTACAAGTGCGAGTGACGCAACTCTTCAACGGCTTCTGCCAAGTGACCAAACATAAACACATTCTCTTCACCGATTTCTCGAGCAATTTCTATATTGGCACCATCAACAGTACCGATAATCAGACCACCGTTCAAAACAAACTTCATGTTACTGGTACCAGATGCCTCGGTACCAGCAGTGGAAATATGCTCACTGATATCTGAAGCAGGGATAATCACTTCTGCCTTAGACACGTTATAATCCTGAACAAAGAACACTTGCAAGTAGTCCTTGACTTCAGGATCATTGTTGACGACCTGTGCAACAGAGTTAATCAACTTGATAATTGTCTTGGCCATGTAATAACCGGGAGCACTCTTACCACCAAAGATAGATACTCTGGGTACACTCTTGGCCCGCTCTTCAGGGGATTGAGATTTCAGTTCCAAGTATCTGTAAATGACACCAAAAATGTTCAATTGTTGTCGCTTGTATTCGTGGAATCGCTTCACCTGAACATCAAACAATGCATTAACGTTAACATCGCCACCGCCTTGTGATTTAATAAGTGCGGCCAATCGTTCCTTGTTGAATTTCTTGATAGAATCCCACTTGGCTTGGAACTCTTGGTCATGAGCATACTTCTCCAATCCCTTGAGCAGATTCAAGTCAATCATGAAATCATTGCCGCCAAGTTTTTCAATGATAAGCTCACTGAGTTTGGGGTTAGCCTCGAGCAACCAACGTCTTGGAGTGATACCATTGGTGACATTGGTGAACTTGTCAGGACCATAGATTTCAACAAAGTCCTTGAAAATTGTGGTACGAATCAACTCAGAGTGTAATTCAGCCACACCGTTGACTTTATGCGAACCAATGATTGCCAAGTAGGCCATGCGAACTTGCTTGGGGCTAGACTCTTCGATAATTGATACTCGTCGAAGAATATCCCGGTCGTTGGGGAAATTCTTTTCGACTTTTTGCAAAAATACCATATTGATCTCATAAATGATCTCCAAATGTCTAGGCAGCAATCTGCCCAAAACGTCCACGGGCCATTTTTCCAATGCCTCGGGCAAGACAGTATGGTTAGTGTAGGCAAAAGTTCGGGTAACAATATCCCAAGCTTCGCTCCATTCCAAACGTTCTCTATCCACAAACAACCGCATCAATTCCACCACTGCCAAAGTAGGATGGGTATCGTTTAATTGGATAGCTACCTGGTCACTGAACTCTGACCAAGGACGACGAGACTTTTTAAATCTACGAACGATATCGTTCAAAGAAGCACAAACCCAAAAGTATTGTTGCTTCAATCTCAATTCTTTACCGGAATAGAAATTATCATTGGGGTAAAGCACCGATGAGATAGTCTCTGCTTCGTTTTGGCTCTTGAGAGCATCGACATAGTCACCAGAATTAAATTTACTAAAATCGAACTCGTTTTCAGGAGCAGATGACCACAATCGTAAATTATTGACATTCTGGGTCTTGAAACCGGGGATGGGCATATCGTGAGCAACCGCACGAACGAAATCACCATCTACCCAGTTCTTGACAACATTGCCGTTATCGTCGGTAGTTTGTTGAACATACCCATAAAACATGACATCTACAGATAATTCGTAACGGGGGATTTCCCAGGGGTTAGAATAAGTCAACCAGTAGTCAGGTTCTTCGACTTGGTACCCGTTTTCAATTCTTTGCTTGAAAATACCGTACTGGTATCTGATACCGTACCCCCAACCGGGGTAATTGGTAGTAGACAAAGAGTCCATAAAACACGCGGCTAATCTGCCTAACCCACCATTACCCAAAGCGGCATCTGGTTCGCGTTCAATAACGTCTTCAAGGTTGAATCCAAACTCGTCAAGCCCCTCACGGACCACGGGTTTAAGACCAGTGTTCAACAGGGCGTTATCCATAGCTCTGCCCATAAGGAATTCCAAAGACAGGTAGTAGACTCGTTTAGGGTCGACCATGGTAGTTTTCTGCTGGGTCTTATTCCAATGCAAGATAAGCTTGTTACGCACAGCTAACGACGCGGCCTGGTAAGCGGCCAATGCATCACAATTGTACAAAGACCGACCGAGAGTGGTTTCAACGTTACGCACAAACTCCAGCTGGAAGTCGTCCTTGCCGGACAAGTCTTTGAGCGCGAACTTCTTCCAGGTCTGACGACACTTCAGGGGGATAACCGAGTCAATGAATTTCAATTCTCTGGGGGTTATACCGCTCAAAGTCCGGTGGTGACGCAACTTGTCCCGAATAGTAGTAGGAATTGCGTCGGCCTCGCCGGGCACCTGGCCCGTGGCCGAGCCGGTGCTGCTGCTTCTGCGACGTCTCGCATAGGAGTCGTTGGCCATGCCTTGTTTCCATTCCGAATCAACGTAGGGCGAAGGAGCACCGGTCGAAGAAGGTTTAGGGCTTGTTGGCCCGGATGTAGCGCTAGGCGGGTTTGCCAATGGGTCAAAGGGAGAAACGCTGTCGCCCATGTTTGGCAGAGAAGACGACGAAAAGAAAGAAAACGAAAAAGAAGGAGGGGTTCAATTGGAGCAATTGAACAGCAAGAGGAGGAGGAGAAACTGAAGAAAAGAGAATAAAGAGATAGAGAATAAAAGGGTTGGAAAGGAAGAAGGTTAGATATTAAATAGAACAAGACAAGAGATAATATTATCTACAGTGTGTATGCACCCTCACTGTGTGGGTGTGTGGGTGTGGGTGTGGGTGTGGGTGTGTGGGTGTGTATCCACACACTGTGTGCGTGTATACAGTGTGTATCTTACCGGGTTCCCGTATCACTAGCACTAGCACACAGTAATACATAGTGATATTATACTAGTAATATTATACTAGTAATATTATACTAGTAGTAGTAGTAGGTATAATTGGCTGGTGCTTAAAGTTTGCAGCCATTTTGGCTATTATCGATCACCCCACATGTTGTTTTGCGTGCGGTGATGGGTTTGTGTCGAAATTATACGGGATACGGGAAATAAGTGTACAAAACCACTGGATACAGACAAATCATGACACTTGGTGGGTACGTTTAACTTCTCAGCAGGGCGGTTTACCCAGTATTAGTAGTCCGCTAGACTGTTTGCTAGTCTGGCGGCACTTAGTCTGGGTTTTCCCACGCTACGCTTTCCTTGGCTGCTAACATAATTATACATTTTTAATGTACGCGATAGAGGATAGGCGTAGGCGTGCACATGGGTTGCTTCTGCTGGGACGCTAAGCGCAGTGCTGGGATGCAGCAGCACCCGCGGGTGCTCACATGCATGATTACGTGTACTTATGCATGTACAGGCATGCGTTGGGTCGGGTTCTCCCCCTTCCCATCGATGTTCTACGATATCTCCTGGGAGATAAGAGGCATCTTTATCAATAGCCCAAAAAGATAAAGCGTTCCAGACCTGTTTGATAAATGAGAAAAAATGAATACAAGTGCTCCATCCGAGATTTGAATTGGAGCAATCTTTTTCATACACTACTCTCGTCTTCAGAATCCTTTTGACTCCAGTCTACATACAGGTTCTCCACATTTCCTCTTCTCTATTAGAGTTTCGCCGTTCTCTGTTTGGCAATATTATGCTTTAAGTTTAAGTTTCTCTTCCGAAATTCTCCAATTGTCAACATGACCATATCATCAACATTATTAACTTAACAACAGTTTTATTCTTTCAAAATAACTCAATTGGCATTTACCAATTGATATATGAAACTTCATTAGGATAAATCTGTTTAAATGGGGCTTTTCAGATGTACAAAAAAAAAAATTTTTCATTTTGAAATTTCCTTGATTGACGATCATTACCTGATATAGTCTACACAATGGACTTTCCCATAACCACCCACCTTTCTACCATTAACTCATTTTAAGACCTACACTCTAACAGATACCAGTCAACATGCGTTACCCGTCTATGGAATGGCTATTATAAAGCCCCAAGACCTATAGTATTCTGCAAGTTGTTTCAAAATGCGGATTGGTTTTACACTACCAAGATGAGAAGCCTCTAAATTGCAAACCTCTGGTATATAATGCCTGATACCCTTCTTGAGAATTCAAAATCTCCAGTTACCCTTTTTACTTAAATACCCTTTTTGAAATTCCTCTTTACAGTTTTTTTTTTAACTATGGGTATATCGCCTTACTATACGGAAGCTTCTCAAGAGAGTCTCTTCCAGGCTATCAACATTACAGGTGCCGATGGTTCGGTCTCCTCGTACACTTTTGAAGATTTCAATGCCATGAAAAACGATTCGGTGACTGCTGCGCTTATAATGGGGCTAGCCATTGGCGCCAGTCTTGTTACTGCAGTTTTGCTCGTGGTCATCTCTAACCGTCAGAAACTAAACTTTTGGCTTTGTGAGACGTGTTTGCTTTTAGTGATTATCCATTCATCGCTTTACCTTGCTTACCTGTTTGGTCCCTTTGACAGCTACGGGCCTTTACTCACGGGCTCGTACGCAAGCGTCACTTCAGTCGATATAGGCGTGTCAGTAGCCACTACTTTGTTCCAAGTGCTGGTCGTGGTGATGATTGAAGTATCAATGACGTACCAGATCACTGGGGTTTTCGACCGCACGTCGACCCTTCGCCCGTTTGTTCTTGCCGGGCTACTGGCCTTCTCGTTTGTGCCCACGGTCATTATCTACGTGTGGTACCTTGTCATATCGTCGATAAACGTGAACGACCCTTACAATGACATTCTCTACGAGGGCCACTCGGCGTGGGTCCGTAACGCCGTTTACCCCGTGTTTGCCGGTTCCGTCAGCGTGACTTTTGTCATTTACGCGCTGAAGCTCGGGTACTCGTTGCTGAAAAAATTCACCACTGGGTCAAAGCAACTGACAATGAAGACGATTTTTTTCATCTTGTCGTTCCAGTGTATGACCATTCCGCTCGCGTTCGTGCTGACCGACTGCATTGCGTCCCAGTCGCTGCCCCAGGGGTTCTCGTACCTTGCGACAGTCATCGTGGTGCTGTTCATGCCTCTGGCAGGTATATGGGCCAATATAAAGATCAACAGGACCCCGGGGATCCAGGACTTGCTCACCCCATACACTACCCATTCGGAGAAAACGTACGTGACGTCGTCGTCGAATGGCCGTACGGAGGACCCTGAGGATACGGTCTACAACTCGGTAGCGTCGTCGCCTACCACCATCAAGGGCGAGACTACTGTGGAAAAAGTGCAGAGCTCGCCCGTGTCTGAAGACGGGTTCGAAATGGTGTCTACCCCGGCAAAGGATACCACTAACACCGTTATCTGCGATGACGTTTTCGACGAAACCGACGCAGACGGTACGTATCTTTATAATAGTATCCTCAAAGAAGTCGACAGAGACCTAAGGTCGCCCAATAAGTAGTCTTAACTAGTTAATCAGTTGCTTGTTTTTAGTTGTTTAATATCATTAAATCTATTATCTAATTATACAAAAGAATAAAATTACATGCCTTTTTTCAAGGAGACGAGCCTCGTGATACAAAATGGCGCAGTTTGCCCCGGTCCACTACACCTGCCACGTTGGTGTTGCCCGTAGCGGCCATGGTGCTGTGTTCGCCGCCGTAGACTACCAGTAACCACGCCGTGAAGAAGTTCACCAGGTGGTAGATCCAGTACCAGCGCTGGATACCGAACAGCAGCGAGTACCCGGCCATGTACACCAGCATCATGCGCGTGAGTATTTGCTGCGACTGGCGTTTCATTACCGGTAACATGTACCCTGCCGAGACGCGTTCGGCGAAAATCACGCTGGGCGCAACGGCCATCACCGTATGGTGGGCGCGGTAGTGAGTGAAGCTGTTCCACTTGACTGTCATATCATGGACCCATGCCGCTAGCAACGGCAAGGTCGTGGGCAGTACCCATAAAAATAACATCAGAACCGTCACCGAGTAGTTGTAGAAATTCAACCTGTGTCTGTAACTGGCATTACTACCAGATTTCTCATCGCCAGCAGCAATAGTGCGGATGGTTTCATTCAGCCAGTACAAACCTTTGGTGCATGAGAAAATCTGTACAAATACAACCACCAAAAATGCAAACTGGAACGGTACAACCACCTTGACGCTCGCCAGCAACAGCAAAATGCCAATCAGCCGGTACACCGAGAAATGCCCATTACCATTACTGCCATTATTATTAGTGCTGTTAGAGGCAATGGCATTGGGTATTAGTCGGTGTCGTCTTCCCTTGAACCAAAGGTATATGCCAACGATTTTGCTCATAATGTAGAGCACGGGGATGACCAAATAATATACAATGTTGCAGATACCTACTGCAATCAACAAAAACAGCGGTCCTAGGATCCAAAAATGCGTTCGCTCTAACCCAAGGAAGAACTGGTTTTTCCGGGCGTACGTGAAAACCGTCACGGGGCCCTCGCCAGAGTACAGGCTCATGCTTGGTTCAAGGTAGTACAAGAACTTGTCCACGAAGGGCAGACCAACAATCACCGGCAGCACCGACGCGAGCAGCATCATGTACACCAGGTACTTGCAAATGAAAATCTGCAACCCCTCGCCAAAGCTCACAAAAACTCCCCGGCCATTGTAGATATCCAGCTGGACGAGCAGCGTGCACAGCACAATGCAAATAGGGAACACTGCTAGAGTCATCCTATAGTGCAGCACAAGTTTACTCAAACTGCCCAGAAAGTCAAGCTCGAGCGATATGCTCATTGACCCTTGGCGTTTACTGGCAACAGTGCTGGTGGTGGTGGTTGTGTTGCTGTTATCCAGCCACACTTGCAGGTGCAAATTGTGGTAACTGTTATCGTCGTGGACAACTTGAAGACTGAACGGCGAAAACGGCGCTACTCCGTGTACACTCACGTTCATGGTTGACCCTGGAGTCAAGTTCAGATGGAACTTTGATTCGTGCGGGTCCTCAACGTACTGTCGAGCAAACGGCTTGAAAAATGACTCCTTGGTGTCAACGACATGGGTGACTTTCACTTTGTATGCCAGTAAACTGCTCCACACTGATTTGAAAACGATATCCGTCATAATCGGTCGCGACGAGGGGATAACCACTTTGGTCTTGCGGCCAAACAGTAGTTTCCAAGTATCGTCTTTGATCTCAATTTTGGACTTGGCAGCCTGTTCAATCTCCGCAAGCAAGAACCCTTCTCTGCCATTATCATTACTCTCGTCTTCATCAGTGTAATCAACCACTGCAATGAAATCATAGTACATGAGCTCGATCATGTTGTACTGCAAGTACGAAATGAAATCGGTTTCGCTGGGCAAACACAACGGCAAGTTGTTCTGGGGCTTGGGCAGGATCTTGACATCGCTGACAAGGTTCCTGCACACCATATCAATGGTACGTCCGCTGTTATCGCTGACATCTAACGGGCTCAGCAGCGCGCCTTGGTGCGGTTTGCTGCGTTGCGGGTAGTAGCATGCCAGCACGTAGAGACCCTTGTTCCCCTGGGTAAGCGGCGTGCTGTGATGTTCAGTTGAAAACGTTGTAGGCGCAGTCAGCGGGACATCTGTAATCAGCGAGAAGTAAGTGGAGTTCAAATCTTCGTAGTCATCCGGTATTCTGAAAAACTTCGTGGTTGCTGATTTTTTGGAACTTGCGCCCCGGTTGTGGCCAATTCTGGTACGTAGCTTGGTACTGCTTCCACCAATACTTGCCCATGTTTCGTCACTTGCCACCGTTAGCAGGGTATCGGGCGCATCGCGGTTGATCACTGTACCTGGCAGGTTTTTAGTGGTACTGCCACTTACACCGGTATAGTAGTGTCTGTTACTTGGTTTTGTCACTGCAGTCGACTCTAGCCCTGTCAAGAACCGTTTCCTGAATATTTCCATTCGGGTAGGAAGGTACTTTGTTTTGGACGGTACCCTGATATCGATAATCTCCAGCAATGCCCCCGCCACGACCCGGCGCAACTGATCACACCACAAAATGGCCTGATGGTCAATTCCTGACCATACATGGGGGATAGAGCTCGTGAAAACCGTGAACCCGTTGGTCGATGGAACCATGGACGATACGCTTGCATGGTCAGACGAAATCATTTGGTCTAATCCGCCTCCAGCGATTGAAATCAAAGAAACATAAGCCAGGGGGTTTCTTCCAATTAATTCCTGCGAGAACGAGTCTTCCCAGTACTTGTTTACAGAAACGTAGCTTTGAACAATCCCCTTTTCAAACGTTGCCGGAGGGATAGAGTGCGGTGCAGCAAACGTCAGCACGGTATTGACCGAGCCTCTTCGATAATTAGGCATAACAAACATTGCTCTGGCAACCATCCCGCCCATCGAATGGCCAATCAGGATCACTGACGACGGCGGAGGGTGGTTCGAGCCATGGGTACGGAACCCATACGGGTTTGAGTTTTTCGACTGGTACAGGGAAAGAATGTACCCGATTGCATCATTGAGGTACTCGGCTTGGTTCAGCAAGCTTTGGCCGTGCAAAGCGGTGAAATCTTCGCCAAAATCTGCCGAAAAAAAGTCAATACCTCTTCTGAAATCGTCCGGCAAAGCCGGCACTGACCCGTTGAACAGGGACTCCCGTGAATTATGGTACTGTAGAGCACACTCGGCGGCCAATGCGCGCACCTGGCGAAACGAACCAGCATTTCCAGGAATAAATATAGCAGGGACCCCGTTGAGTTCAGTTGGGCTATCGAGATTCTGCTCTCGATACAAATGCAAAGAATATTTTGAAGCGTGTTTGGTGTAATTGGCATCAAAATGGTCGAGTTCCAAGTAGCTAGGACTCATATAGCACATGCGGCAGTTTGATGGCTCATAAGAATAGTTCAAAAACGAAGTGGCACAAAGTGCGATAAAAGTCAATGCAAAAAGGGATATCAAAACACTCACCCATTTAGGTACCGCCTTGAATATCATCAAAGTATTAGTATTGGTATTAGGGGGTAGCGGAGCCGAAGGTGATGAAAATGACGGTGACGACGGTGATTGTGAAGATGGTGACTTTGTATCACTCAACCATTTGAACCATCTGTTGTTCAAAGACACTCCGCTGATTTGAGTGAACTTCTCATTATTATCTGTCGATGTTACTGTGTTATGCAAATTAGTTATTATTGTGGTGGTATCTGTACAAGGTTGTTGATCCTGATCAGAAGGTTCTTCAAACTGATCCCAGTCTTCCACATGCGGTATTATTTCAAGACTTCCATTTTTCTTACTCGCCAATAACCTTCCACTTGTAGTATTAGTATTCGTATTAGTATTAGCATTATTATTAGTGGTTGTAGTGGAGGTTATGGTTCTTCGAGGAGAATTAGGGCGAGGCTGTGCATCGGCTACAGTTGACGATACCCTTGTAGAAGAAGAACTAAACATTGATCCTGATCCATTATACCCGTTTCCCAGACTGCCATGATCAATTACCGCCGGCGGACGTCTGCTTGATGTCAGATACTCCTTAAGGTAACTGTTACTAGTAGTATTGGTATTACTGTTGTTATTGTTGTTGTTGTTGTTGTTGTTGTTGTTAATATTATTGTTGATGTTGTGATTAAGCTTGTTCTTATTGGAGATAGAGGTTGAGCACGGTTCACCATCCAAGGTCTCAGATCCCATATTATAAAGCGTCTGTGCGCAGCAAGACGTACCCTTGTTGAAGAATCAGATTCTCCAGGTCTGTATAGTTAGTAACAATAAGAAAAGTAGGGGGGTATAAGGGGTATAAGGGAAAAAAAAAAAAAGCTTACAAGTCTGGCGGCACCACCGACAACAACGACGACGACGAACAACTAGTAGGGAGTAAGTGGTACTAACAAAGCAGCACACAAATACAAGAAACTGTGACCGAGGAAGATAAAATGAAAAAAAAAAGACGACGGTTCTCTTTTTCCTACTATTAATTTGTTTGCCCACCGGAAAGAATGAAACTCCAACTGGATAAAATCAAAAAAGAAAGTGGTCTCCGAGGACCTAGGTTGAGAAGACCTCGTAGGCTGTGAATGGAAAATTTAAAATAGAGTAAAAAACAAAAAAAAAAAAAAAAAAATAGCATATAACAGTAATAACAGGGGAGGTCTGTCACTGTTACTAGTAGTAGTAGTAGTAGTAGTAGTAGTAGTAGTAGTCTAATTAGCCCAAACAGAGAGAAGATTAACTTTTCCATGCAAATCGATTTGTTAGCGCTGCTAGTAGTAAACAACTGGTTCTTCTTCTGGTTCTACCACTTCTCACCGGTGAGTGCAAATGTGTGACTGAGGCAATTTACTTAGCCACATTACCAGTAGTTAACTTTTATTCTTCTATGTAATGAGTATACACACATATAAATATGAATATAAATATAAATACACTACCATTCTATCAACAGCCAATTACCATTATCAAATATTAGTATCGAATAACAAACAACGGCACTGGAGGTGGTGCCTTTTATTGCTTTTATTGCTTTTGTTAGTTGCTTTAATATTAATTAATTCGCACTAGCGGTGCACAAGATCGAAATTAAAGAACAATAAAAATAAAATAAAAAATAAAATAAAATAATAAAATAATAAAATAATAAAATAATAAAATACAAAGTGCACGGCTGAAAACGGTCATGCACGGCTGAAACCCCAAACAAACCAATTTTACCCGCCTTCTCGGGAAACAAAGCGATGGACCTAGCTACCCTTGCGCCTAACTGATATTTACATTTACTCTGTTTCATTTGTTTCTATGTTTGAATACAATTTTTATATAAATACATTGAATTAATGAATTATTCTTATTATTATTATTACAATTCTTGATTATCCATTTCGTTATTTCCTCTTTCATTATTATAATTATTTTCATTTTTTTTTTTTATTTTTATTTTTCTATTTAATTTTCATGCCCCTGACGATCTCATTCTTCGAGGACTCTTTCTAGATGAATCTCCAACAACCACTGATTTCGACGAACTTTTCTTTGGCGAAACCACTTTCTTTTTACTAATCCCACTCGTCTTACTGGGGCTTTTCGTAGGTGATTTGGTGGAACTTCTCGTACTCCTTTTCGTTGGTGTTTTGGTCGGACTAGCAGCAGCAGCAACAACAGTCGTAGTATTTTTCCTCGGTGATCTTGTACTTTTACCTACTTTCTTTTCATCCGTGTCATTCAATGTCCTTCGTTTAGACTGTTTTTCATCTTCCTTTTTCGTTTTCATCTCGTCTGTAACCTCGTTGGCTTCATTAGTCTTACTATTATTATTATTGTTATTATTGTTATTATTACTTTTATTGTCGTTGCTCGTCTCATTGTCATTGTCA
Organism: Groenewaldozyma auringiensis; assembly: GCA_030574195.1. NCBI lineage: Eukaryota > Fungi > Ascomycota > Dipodascomycetes > Dipodascales > Trichomonascaceae > Groenewaldozyma > Groenewaldozyma auringiensis. The sequence continues at coordinate 147,791 of JAJMEP010000024.1, forward strand.
TTTAAATCATCATCATTATCTGAGTTCTCCGGTGCTGTAGCCAATGCTTCGTCGTCTGATGACGATTCTTCGTTATTGATATCATCAATCTCAACCACCTCCAATGCCCGTTTGTCTTCCTTGTTCTGCGCTTCCGGTCGGAAAACTACTTCTCTGATCTTTAACGGTTCACTCGGCTGCCACTGGCTCGCTGGTAACTGTTCAACCGCTTCTTGCCGTAGAGGTTCAACCTGCTGCGCCATATGCGTAGCCATAGGCTGCTGCATCTCGTGCGGCTGCGCCTGTAGCTCTTGCTGCTGCTGCCCTTGCTGTTGCGGCTGTTGCGGCTGTAGCTCTTGCATTGGCTGTGGTTGCAGCTGTGGCTGTAGCTCTTGCACTGGCTGTGGTGGCGGCGTAAATGGTCCTGTATAGAAAACTCGTATAGGAGGAGGCGGTGCCAACACAGGTATAGGTTGATCGTCATTCACCACGTAAGGTGCAATAGGACCTGTCGGTCGTAAGAACACAGGAGTAGGCGAGCAGAGACTTGCTAGAACGTTGCGGATAGGCTCGACATTGATGCTAGGCCCGCAGTATTTCTGGTACACTAGCAAAGTGCCGTTGAGAAATATGTCGGCATACGGCGGCGAGGCCGAGGCGACGCGGCCAAACGTGCACAGCACCGCGTTGACGCGGTACGCGTTCGCGTGCTCCTCGAGCATCTGGATCTGGTCAAGCACTATGGCGTTGACCGTTGCAATGGCAAGCGGCTCGCCGTAGGGCGCAAACCGCGGTAAAATGAAGTCCCGGTACAGGTACCTTTCGAACGTCGCTACATAGAACTCAATCAGTAGCTGCGGCGTTTCGTACAGCCGCGCATAAAAGGCCTCAAAAACACACCGAACAAGGAACCGTTCCTCGAGACTGGCTATTTCCGAAGAGTTCGGTGACGTCGACGGTGGTATCGGTGGCTGTGGTGGTAGTTGTTGTTGCGGTGGTAGCTGTTGTAGCTGCGGCTGCAGCTGCGGCTGTGGCTGTTGTTGTTGATGTTCTTGATGTTCTTGATGTGGTGGTGGTGGGACCGGCGACTCGCGTGGCGTCAGCGACATGGTTTACACTTTACTGATATGTACTTGAATTAGACTCCCAAAGTCTAAGCTCCTGGTTCCCCCTTTGGATACTTGTGTAAATTTGTAATGGCCCAGCCGGTATTTATAGGTTCACAAATCCGCGTTTGCAAATATTTGCAGATGACATGCGTTTATATGCCGCACAACGTACAGATGTTACCCGGTAACTTTAACTGACTGGAATGGGTACCGATCGATTGTGGAACGCGTGTTGACTTGACTGAAATTGGCTGAGAATGCCAACAGAAGGAAACAAATTTTATTTATAGTGAATAGTATCCTCAGCTGGAAGGGTACTTTAGCTTATTGATGAGTAGCTCAAAATGAAAGTTATTCAATGGTATAATACGATATATAAAACAACTGGCCACGAACTTTTATAATACTCTATATGCATTGTTAGCATTGTACATGTACTCATTATACTGAATAATCCAATGTAAATCATGTGTAAGATCCTGATACTAATGGAATTGCAAAAATGTGATTTGTTTGAATATGACAAATCAAGTGATAATAATTGGATGGTTTAGTTGCCATGGAGATCGAGTGTATTGGAAATGATTATCAGTAACCTTGAACTGGGCAACCCCTTCAACCGATTTTTTTATAATTAGCCAGAGCTGAATCATTTTGATTTTGATACACATGATTCTTGTATCTGTAATAATCTGGATTGTATAATTTTTATATGAATTGTTAGTTAATTGAGAAAGTTATGTGTTGAAAAAAAATCGTTGAGTAGTTTCTTAGGAATCCTAATCTAGATACAATGATTAGTACAAATATATTTTATAACATTTTGCCATTGTAATTATAATTTACATTTCACTACAGTATAATTGAAGATGAAATAAACAAATGTCGGTCATTTATACTCAATAAAACGGTGTTACTCCAAACATATTATATTCTGAATGGCCATCAATGCGAAATGTGAAAACGACTACAGTTAGTATAAGTTATTCAAAAGATGATAAATAATATTACCTAATTAATTAATTAATCCATGTACATAAAATTTAAGCAGACTTGGCGAAAACAGACTCGTAAGTTCCCCAAGAGAATAACTTAGATCCTGGGTTGACCAACTCGTTGGCGTTCTTTTCAGGGTTGTAAGTAGTACCAGGAATAGCGAAAATGTATGCTCTGATAACTTTAACAAATGATCCCATTGGATCTGTAGCAAAGTTGGGAAGACCTTCGTCAGCCTCCTTGACTAACTCTTCAGGAGTCACACTTGATCTGGTCAACTTGACGTTCTTGTACTTTTCGTAGATGGCAACTACTTCGTTTTGAGAAACTGGGTTACCCTGGATGAACACATCGTCAGGAATTTCAGAGGCTTCACGGTATGCCAATGAAGCTACTGACAGACCAACATCCTTGATATCAGTGATAGCAGACTTGGTCTCACCATCGCCAACAATTCTGACAGAGTTTGATGATGGATCAATGTTGAAGGCGACCGGCACAAAGTCGGCCCATGCGAAGAGCCCATTTTGAATTTCAACAGTCTTCAACCCCTTGGATCGAGCATGCTGACTTACTGAAGACTTGGAAGCAAAAACGGCTTCGTACTTGGTACCCTTGTAATCAGTACCAAACTCTGAGGGGAAGTATACTTTGACACCGGCCTTGACTGCGACATCAACAAATGGCTTGGAGTCGACTTGAATTGCAGTCAAGTCAATGAAAGAATCAACACCGGTAAGTGCTTCTTCGAGCTGGTCGACAGAAGAGTAGTACTTGAGCTCGTCAGTGTCCTGAACCTTAGAAGTATCTCGGGTCAAGACTCGGATGGGGAGCTTGTAGTGTTGCTTGAATTGAAGCAATCCGTCGATAACGGGCTTGCCGAGAAGTCCATTGATTCCGATAACAGCGACAGTCTTAGACATTTCGATAGCGAATGCAGATGATAGATGATAGATGATAGATTTCAGCTAATGATATTCAAACTCAGTAGAGATAGTAGAATGAAAGATGAACAATGCCATGGGAACTGGCCATTTATATATTTTTGTGGGGATATTTTCATGTCATCCAATGATCTGCATTCATGCGGCTGAACCACTAGCTTTCTTGGAGGTTTCTAATCAAACCATTGATTTGTCAGATTACCTAAGATCAGCATAACCTTATTATTCATCACCACCAGGGCCATTATGTCAGAGGGTTACTATGCAAGAGCAGGCTGTGTAATTGGTACCTGGTGAATGGTATTAGTAACTGGCATCACCTAATCAAAGCATGACTAGCGTCCATAAGGTAATTGCTTTGAAATGTTCAACCTGTAAGTCTTATTATACTCGTTCATTTCCTTGCAAATGACACCCTGTACTTCTGCTTCACAGCCAACTGCAACATTATAAACAGTTTACCAAATCCCACTTGTTTACCTTTGATAATGATAATGTCCAACCTATGAGAGATCGGGAATTTGTATTCCAACTAGGCGTGCGGCTGACATTAGCGCGCGCTAATCTCTAAAGTATGTACGTAACCACACTATATTTGATAAACTACGTAGTGTACTGGTGGTAGTTTACCTCTATTGTTGAGATACGGAAATACCTGCGGTAATACCAAAACAATACAAATGCTTACTCGCAAGTGGGTTTCAATTCCTCAGGGGATTTCTAATGGGATTAGGGTAGCCAGAAACGCCTACTCCTCGACTTCCGACGACAGCCCTCACGAACATGTGTTCCAGCCTATTGCCAATAGAGATATCAGATCGCCTATGCGACGAACAACCACATGGATAGACGCGTACCGGAAACGTGAAGAGCACCGAAAGGAATGGTACAAGAGCCACCCCAAGACCGAGACTGCTCCGCGAGACATGTCGTACTCGTACACCGACATCAAGACCCGCGAGGTTGTGGAAAAATCGTGCACGGACTCCTTTACTGTTGCCCTTTTACCCTTTAAAGATGATCCATGGCTACTCGATGCCTACATCAATGCCTCTGGGCGATTGAGAATCGGACAAATCTTCCAGGACTTGGACGCTTTGTCTGGCGTCATTGCTTACAACCACTGCGCGCCTGCTGAACCTGTCATTGTCACCGCTAGTGTTGATCGTATCTATATGTTGAAACGGTTAGATGATATCTCTGCTGTCAATGTATCATTGTCTGGTAGTGTTACCTGGACTGGTAGAAGTTCAATGGAGATCTCCATTAAAGCTGCTACTCATTCCCAGAGCATGACCAGCGAAACTAAGCTGACTAAAGATGATATCAAGGACGAAGATGTTTTCCTTACTGCTCAATTCACTTTTGTTGCCCGTGACCCGGTCACTAGAAAGGCATTCCCCATCAACAAGCTGATTCCTCACACTATTGAAGAAAAACGCGATTTTGAGCTTTCCCAGAACTTCAATAACCGCAAGAAACTGATCGCGGCTCAAACTGGGTTAGAGCTTGTTCCTCCAAGCGGGGAAGAGTCTACTATCATCCACGAAAAATGGATCGAACAAAGACAGTATGAACAGTCCCCTGAAACTAAACCCAACCATGTCGTTACAATGGCCGATACTCGCATTTACTCAACCGCAATGATGCAACCTCAGTATCGTAACCGTCACTCGTACATGATCTTTGGTGGCTACTTGTTAAGACAAACGTTTGAATTGGCGTATGCATGCGCCGCAGCATTTTCCCATTCAACCCCTAGATTTGTTTCTCTTGACTCCACCACTTTCAAGAACCCTGTGCCTGTAGGGTCGGTGCTCTACCTCACTGCAAGCGTCGCGTACACCCAGAAAATGTCTCGAGAGATCTTGGTGACAGACGAAGATAACAACAAGGTAACCCAGACCGTTGACGGGTGTTTGGTACAGGTGAGAGTTGACTCAAAAGTACGAAACTTGGACCACGGTAGTACTACAGATACTGGCCAGTTTACTTACTCTTACTTCGTACAGAACCCCGAGGACGGACAAGAATGGCAGCTGTTACCTGAAAGTTACAACGATATGATGGTCTACATCGAGGGCAGACGCAAGTCTCGTCAAACTGCCGAGTTCATTAGAGAACGTCATTTAGGTAAAGCTCACGATGGTATAATCGTCTCAGAGTAAGATCAATAGCAATAATAATATTATTATCAATAATTAAATATAAAAAAAAATATTCAATGATGTATAACTAAATCGTCTAGTTCGGTTGAATCATCATAAGGACTAGCCAGTCCAACGGTATCTTCTTCGTCTTCAGGCTCATCCTCTTCGTAAACAACTTCAGGCGTAGAGGGTACCCGTCGCCCTGGTTTGTACCCTTCCCGTCTAGACCCCCACCTTCTATTAAAGTTACCACCGCTGCTGCTGCTGGTATTACGTCTTTTCCACATGGTGACCGGTTTCCAGCGAATCAGGGCATCAAAAAACGAATGGGTTAACTCGCCTTTATCAAACGCATGCTGTCTCCACATTAAAACCCCCCATGCCGCAGCTATCACAATCACTATCACCAATGCAATCACCCCTGACCGGTAGTACGCCTTCCATTTAGCATCATCTATCATTTTTTGCCGCTGCGAGTCGTCGCCGGGGCCACCGCCTACCCCTGTATCCGGGTCAGCTCTAGTTATGTTACCGCGGTCTGACCATTGCGATAGCCCCAGCAACACGTTGGCCATCACCTGGGTCCGTTCGGGGAAATCCCACGGCACCATGTGCGACGCGTCGTAGAACTTTATCAGGGTAAGGTTACGCTGGCTTATAACCGTACCGGCAGGCGTGTCGCTATCGTCAGCATACCATTCCTGCTGGTTATGATCGAAGTCGTCGAACCCCTTTGCCCCGTTCCATTCAAGGTCGCGTACCATCATCTCCTGGCCCATCACGTTGCACGTGTAGTCCTTGTCGCCGTTGAACAGCGCCAGTTTGGTTTTCGACAGTATCTCGGGCAACAGCTCGATGGACGGCACTGAGTTCTTGTTATCCATTTTGCGGCCTACCTGGAGCGAGCATTCGGTCCAGGGCGTTATTCCCGAAGCAAACGTGTGTAATGCTTTCCTCACTGCGTCATTGTGGAGGTACGGGTTCATGTACTCGAGTGCCGGAGGCCATTCCATCCCGCATTGAGGCGAAGGCGATTTTTTCCTGACATCGTAAACGTTGAAACAAGTGGACTTGTCGCCAAAATTGTTAAGCAGGACCTGGGAAATGTCCTCGCATTCTTGCACATGGATAGGCACTTTATCTTCAAATGATGATAATTTCTCGGCACATTTCTGGTGAGCATCATTTGCCGCTCTAGCCTCGTCTGTGCCTTCTTTGATTAACCCGACTGATTTGGCAAAGGGCACATATGAAAGGTAATGCCGCACTGGATCAATCCACCCGTTGCCGATTATCCCACCTTGCAAGTTGTAAATGAATTCGTCATTTTCTGGAGAGTTATGGTCAATACCGTCTCCGCGCAGTTTCTCGTTCCTGTCGAGAATGTGTTTCATTATATAAGGAATGTACTGCCCTGCAAATGATTCGCCGGCAATGTACAGCTCGTTGCTCAATTCCTTGGGGAAAGTTCTGTAGAAATTATCCAAGAACCCTAAAAAGTTTGTAGCCATCTCTGTCATGTTATGTACATACGCGTCCGCGCCAGTACTGAACCCTGTGCCAACAGGCTGGTCAACAAACATCAGGTTGGCATGCTGGTGCCATGACCCCGGGTTCTCCTTCAGCGTGTTCGCGTCTTGCAATCTGAAAGGTCCAATTTCCATCAACGCCCCGTCCATAGACGAACAGCCCGGCCCACCGTTCAACCAGATAACCGTCTTTGCGCGGTTCACTCTGTACTTGCTGGAAATGTACCAGTAGAACAGACTGGGCTCGCCCGAATGCTGCTGTTTCTCTGCCCGCGTCTCACCGGCTCCATAGTTCGTCACGGGGATATGTCCAGCATACATCGTAGGCGCATGGCTCAGCTTCGACTTGTCTAGTCCGGGTAAATCCCACACATAGTAATCCGCAGCCGTACCCAGTGAAAACCCTCCCGCGTCCCCGGCCGCCGCCGCCGCGACTATACTAACCAGCAACAGTATCACCGGTACCACCAGCATTGTAACACGTAGTATGTATAAAGACTTTTCGGAAAGTCGAATTTCGTAATCGGATTGTAAGGTATCGATTAATCAAAGCTTATCGGGGGCGCACCCCAACTTTTACGTGCACGCGTACTTTTTATTTATTGTACTTGGAAAACTGGTCAACAGGAAAGTCATACTATTATATTATTATTATTACTATGTTGTATTATACATATTTGTCGTGAAATTCATAATTACAAGAATGCTAATTCTCCAGAGACACTCTCGCGTCCGTTGTTGGAACCGTGGTTCTGGTACGAAGGCCTGTTAGCGCTTGCACGTGACACTTGAACGATCTTTGCTCTTCCTGAAGCCGAGCTGCGTCTTCGCTGGCTGATAGGACGTTGCGCGCTGGACCCGCCTATCTGTTCGTCAACGGTCTCCGTCTCGGAAACGTCGTCAAGGTTGTGGTCGTACACGCCGTCGTCCATATTTTCGTCCACCTGACTCCACGTGAGCTGGCCCCGCGAGTTTCTGTACGGCCGGATATTATCGTCGTCGTCGTCTTCGTCGTCTTCACCAAAATTGTGGTTGTACTCGTCTATCTCCTCGTCACCCGAGCTCGCTGTTCTGTAATGGTCGGACGATGTCAGCGATGTGGGGCTTCGTGACCGCACAAGCTCGGCTTCCTGGCCAGTGGCGCTGTGGTAAGCGTGGGTTTGCGGGGTAGGAGTATGGTGCAGCGAGGGACTATCTAATCGCGACGTGCCGGACATTTTTGGCGTGGACCCGTTATCACTGGCAGTATCAGCACCGAGCTGGTGGATGGTGGAAGCTAGCACCTCGTCGGCACTAGGATCACGCTCAAGGGTAGACGAATGCGATCCAATCTTGGTCAAGAATTCGGAAGTGGTATCGTCTTCGGGGCTGAGATCAGGCACGGGCGGCGCCAACGAGTGGTGTGGGGTGAGAATCGTCGACTTGGTACGGTCCATGAACGTATCTCTGGCATTGCCATTGTTACCCACAGAATCGTCAGTGCTGTCACGGTCGACCAGTCTCATAGTCAGTAGCTCGTCAGTGGATATGGTAGCCATCGATCCCACCGACAAGTGGTCTTGCCAGCGACGACTATCACCAGACTCGTCAGTCTTTCTCCACGATGCTCGTGGCTTGACTGTGTGTGTTTCCTCAGACTGGATAGCGTCTTTAGTGCTTCCAACGCCTGAGATAGCTCCTGGTTTAGCAAACTCTCTTGCGGAGACACCTGCACCTGCAGCAGCAACACCTGCAGCAGCAGCACCAGCAGCACCGGCAACGGTATCCGCACCAGCAGTGGTGGTAACAGCCTGTCCTTGGAAGTTGGCGTTAGTATTAGTATTAAGGTCAGCAGCGTTCTCGGGAAGATTATTAATAGGAGGTGTGCTGAAAGTTTCGTCGGAATCGTTACCAATTTCAGGAGTATCGAGGTCAGTATCCATTTGCATGAAGTTGAACGCTGAGGCGCGTTGCGGGGAGTCCCATTCTTTGTCCATGCCGCTTAAAGGCGGTATGGTTGGCATATCACCACCATCGCCACCGCCACCGCCGCCAATAACTGGCGTTGGACCGCCACTACCCTTTTCTGACCCCTTGATGTCTGGCGTGCGTGGAGGATACACTGTAGAGTTCCCGCTACCGATAGACTTGACCGGGTAAGCGTAAGGATCAGACTTTTCAGGGTCTTCCTGCAGAATGGGGTTAGAAATCTGGGTAATGGGCTGTTTGCGCTGGCGTCGGCAACAACAGAAAAATAGAATAAATAATGCTGCTAACACGCAGATAGGGATAACCGTGCCGCAGATGATTGCAATGGTACGTGAGGATACCCCAGCGCCAGTGGATCTGGAACCAGCTGCAGCGGCAGTAGGAGCTGTAGTGGTACTAGATGCCGTTGGCGTTGACCTTGATGCTGTGGCTGTTGTTGCTGACGGCGTAGCTGACGAGGTGGTTGATACTCTTGCCGCGACTCCGTCGATATGGAACACAGCAGTTTCAGATTCCCCGTCGTCTGATGCCTCTAGCGATACCTGAGTGGTATCGAAATCGTCGGGCACTCTGCCGTTCAGCGTCTGGTTGTCGCTGTGGTATGTTAACCACGACGCAGGCGGATCGTACGTAGGGTTGATCTCTGCATCACTGCGGACCAGTGCTCGTCTGAATGAGTATTGGAACCATCCACCTCGGGTAGCGTTAACTGAATCAAGCGAGCTTGATGAGAAAATCGTAGAGTTTGTCTCAGTTACTCGTACTTTGAGATTGAAGTTCACTTCATCGCCAAATGTATCGTTCAATGTTACGCTGAACAGCTGGTCGTCGAGATCCTTTGAAGGCACGCCGTAAAGCGTAGCATTATTTTGGTTGATTTTGAGCCAGGACCCGTCGTCGGTGTTGTTGATACTGATATGCGAGATATTAGCCAGCTGGACTGGTGAATCGTCAAGATAAATCTTATTCAGGGGGATCTCGTATTGGAAGTTCATACCGCCGGTAGCGTTCAAAGTCTCGGTAGTCATATTTGACGTGAACTGGTGTGCGCCGACGAAAAGGTAAAAGCTGACCTGTTGGCTGGCGAACCCAGAGTAATCTGATGCGATCAAGCTGACTTCGAAACTTTCTGCTGGAGCGATTTCCGAATTGATAGATGGTGCTGTACCGGTGAACGTTAGCGCTCCAGATGGATTGAAATTAAGCCAGATAGGTAACGGGGAATGTGATCCAGTGGTTGCATAGTACCCTATAATGGATCGCCCGTTACTGGTAGTCTCTGAGAAAACAGAAGTGGGGAATTCTATAGTGAAGTCTTGGCCAGGGGTCAGCACCACACGAGAGTTTCCAGACACGGGTCCGGCCTCTTCTAGCGACGACTGGACCTCCGTCATTGAAACTGTTGGAGGGGTGGAATGCGACACTATCAGCGTACAATTTTCAATGGACTCAGTGTTGGTCGAGTCAGTTCCTATCAGAGTGAAATACACAGTTTCGTCTGACGAGGCCGTTGATGGCTCGGGTGTGCCGCTCAAAGTGTTCGAGCTGGCATCAAAGGATAACCACGACGGTAGTTCTTCTGCACTGTAGCTGACTCTGCCGTCACTCGTCGTGAACGTATCTGAAGGGATTGTGTAACTGTACAACTCGCCGAATCGTGCAACAGGAGGTAACTGGTTATTGAAAGGGTAGCTCAATTGGGGTGCTGCCCATACCGACGAGATGGACGTCATTAAACTCCATCCCAGAGTTGTAATTGTTATTCGTTTCATTTTGTGGTTCCTGTTTGTTAGTTGGAGAAGACAGAAAAAAAAACACGGAGGGATTGTAATTATTTTTTTGCTTTGCTTACAGGTTAAAATCTTTCAGGAAAAAAATGAGTGTAAGGCGGTTGGTGAAAGGTGACCAGTCGGATTGTGGTATGTCAAACAGCCAACAAGACCAATTTGAACGAATTAAAGAGGATTTATCCTCGAGAGTTTGGAACGAGAACCAAAGAACAGAGTAAAAGTTTGAAGTTGTTGCAAAGGATGATGATGAACAGAGAAGAGAAAAAGATGATATAAGAGGAGGAGGGAGAAGGAGGGTCTTTGTAAGGGGAACAGGGAGAAAGGAATGAATGGGGCTAGATAGAATTGAAAACCACTACTGCTTCTTGGGTAGTGCCTTACCACCACCATCTTCGAGCCTGGTCTGCGCAGGGGGTGTTTGTTTTAATCTTTCATTATACCCTGTTAAGGGGAGATTCAGTGCCGATCTGGAGCAGCGTTTAAAATTTGTCGCGATTAGATCGGCGTTTTAACGTGACGACTGACGCCAGGGGTAAAATTTAATTTTATAACAAACATTAAGGATTTCAAAATAAATCCATTTCCACGGATTGAAATTTCAAACAAAATGCCAATTGGCTGCTAGTTACAGGATACCTATGGAATTGATCAAAAATATAATTGAATGCTCGACTAATATCAAGTATACACGTTGTACGAAATGATTACGTAGAGAGAATACACGTTAAGCTTAATTGGGAAACGTAATTAACGTTAACGTTTATTTTAGGGTGGAAAACCCTTTTTTTAGAGTTCTCCAGCTATACCCACCCCCTGGCTACAATCAATCAATTTATTCTACTAGAGTACCAGGACATGTGGGATCCGAGTGCTTAGTGACGCGTCTTGTCATTCAGTGGAGAGTTTTATTAAAAAAATTTACATTGGAATAGCTGATCATTTACTTTCGACGCGTGTCAGAAATTACGATTACGCGTTTCCACACCAGACGCGTCGCCACTTTGAATATATATTGATATTTATATTGATACATGATGATCACATTTATTTACACATGCATGGAGTGTTTTAATGTCCCAATTGATCAATTGATACTTGTTAATTTGTTTTATTTGTGCATATATTAGATGAGTATTAGCGCTATATGGGATTAGCTGGGTTTAGAGTTAGGCACAGATTACCCTTTACGGAATAAATTGATCCTGATAAAGTAAAATCAAGTGGGTCACCCGTTTGCCTGAGCGCATGGACATTCAATGAAGCGAGTTCCCAAACGTAATTGTACGCGTAAGTCGATGGAAGGTACATGTACAGATCTCGGGACATTACGCACGGTAATGCATCCGAACACGCGCTTGTGTTAATCTTACCCGTCTCTCTTTCTATATATATAAATGTTTCAGATCCATCCCAGGCGATCTGGAATATATATAATAACTGGGAGATCTGGAAGATCTGGAAGATCTGGGGCACTTTCCACTTGCCTTGGATGTAATTGTGCGGGCTTACTAGAGCATTGAATAGTAGTACAGCATTTGTCACCATAAATAGCCTTGTACATTACTAACAGAATGACAAACGGGATCTATTAATACGCTTCATATCATCATTGCAGCATGTCAGTCGGTTGTTGTAACTAAATATACTTTGTGCATTATTCATACTAGTAGTAGTAGTAGTAGTAGTAGTAGTAGTAGTAGTAGTAGTAGTAGTAGTAGTAGTAGTAGTAGTAGTAGTAGTAGTAGTAGTAGTAGCATCACATACTGGTAATATCATGTCAGCGATGTTCCCAGCATATTATTAATATGACATAATCCCGTTAACAACTGCACTATTAGTACTAGTGTATGGCGTTGATGAGATGATGGTAATGAATAATAAGGTTAGTAAGATTATGTGAATATTAGCTAATATGACAAATCACTGCTTACAAAATCAGTGGCTCAGCCGCGTGAATGCAGATCATTAGATGACATGAAAATATCCCCACAAAAATATATAAATGGCCAGTTCCCATGGCATTGTTCAGTCTTCATTCTACTATCTCTACTGAGTTTGAATATCATTAGCTGAAATCTATCATCTATCATCTATCATCTGCATTCACTATCGAAATGTCTAAGACTGTCGCTGTTATCGGAATTAATGGAATTCTTGGCAAGCCCGTTATCGACGGATTGCTCCAATTCAAGCAACACTACAAGCTTCCTATCCGAGTTTTGACTCGGGATACTTCTAAGGTTCAGGACACTGACGAGCTCAAGTACTACTCTTCTGTTGACCAGCTCGAAGAAGCACTTACCGGTGTCGATTCTTTCATTGACTTGACTGCTCTTGAGGTTGACTCCAAGCCATTTGTCGATGTCGCAGTTAAGGCCGGTGTCAAAGTATACTTCCCCTCAGAGTTCGGTACTGATTACAAGGGTACCAAGTACGAAGCTGTTTTTGCTTCCAAGGCTTCAGTTAGTCAATACGCCCGATCCAAGGGGTTGAAGACTATTGAAGTTCAAAATGGGCTTTTCGCATGGGCCGACTTTGTGCCAATCGCCTTCAACATTGATCCATCCTCCAATTCCGTCAGAATCGTTGGCGATGGTGAGACTAAAGCCGCTATCACTGATACCAAGGATGTTGGTCTTTCAGTAGCTTCATTGGCATACCGTGATGCCTCTGAGTTACCTGACGATGTGTTCATCCAAGGTAACCCAGTTTCTCAAAACGAAGTAGTTGCCATCTACGAAAAGTACAAGAACGTCAAGTTGACCAGATCAAGCGTGACTCCTGAAGAGTTAGTCAAGGAGGCTGATGAGGGTCTTCCCAACTTTCCTACCGACCCAATGGGATCATTTGTCAAGGTTATCAGAGCATACATTTTCGCTATCCCTGGTAGCATCTACAGCCCTGAAAAGAGTGCCAACGAGTTGGTCAACCCAGGATCCAAGTTATTCTCTTGGGGAACTTACGAGGCTGTTTTTGCCAAGTCTGTCTAAATGTACTGTACATGAACTAATTATTTAATTTGAGTAATTGAAATAGAAATGATATTATTCACACCTAGCACTATATCCAAAAATAAGAATATATTTAGACAAATAGTACTTGTATAAGGTATCATAATATTGAACCTTTAGTTTACACTTTTTTTACATTTCACTCACAGAAAGTTACAAAACAACATAAAGTCCATACATAACGAAACATCCAAATACAAACTGAACAATTGACCAATTGAAATCCAAGTAAAGTGACTCACTTACCATGTGGAAAGTGTGGGGGTTGAAACAAATAACGAATAACCAAATATCATTGGATATAACTAGGGTTGCCTAAAAAAATCACCATGGCAACTAATCACTAGTTAAATCCAAAATGGGTGATTTGTCATAAAAAGTCACGTGCACTGTTGTAATTTCCGATTTCTCCGCCTAATTTATTGAAACCGCCGCCGTTACGGCCGGTTCGGACCTAAATCGCTGGATCGATATCCACTCACCTTACAAATTTTTTACTACTTTCGACTCTTGTTAAATTGAACTTCCATTTCTTTTCTTCTTCTTCTCATCACCTTCTTTTTATTTTTACTCCAACAACAACAACAACACCCTTGTTCCAGGTTTCAGGAAAGGGGAAAAACCAGTATTTTGACCAGGTTTTCATTTCATCCAACGCAACGCGACTGCCTTTGATACACATTTCAATCTTCAATTTGGATTGTTTTTGTTTGATTGCTCTCTTTGATTAGTCATTTTATAAATACATGGTGGAGTCAAGATGAGCGCGAATAACAGAACCAATAACAGTAACTTGAACGTTTCTCAGTTCATTGCAAGCTTGAACACTCTGAACCCTGAGTCAGACGGGTTCGACGTTAAGGATGGGAACCAACACCATCACGAAGAGGACTTGTCCATCTTCACAAACACCCATTTCTTTGATTTCGACATGGGGCGAAGCACCGATATTTCCGCAACTGTTGATGACCTTTTGATGGCCCAAGAGAAGACTCTTCAAGAGAAGCCACACCCTGATGAGATACACCACCATCACCACGCTTCGTCTTCGTCTACTCCACAGTTCTCCAGCAGCTTACATCAGCAACATCATCACCAACAGCAACACAATGATTCTAATATTGTGCCTATGGATTTTTCAGTTTTCCAGCAGTACTCTCTTGCCGGTGAACTTCCTGCTCTGCCAGAGGCTGTCAGCAACCCTGTTGCACCTCCCCAGCAATCAGTCATCAACGGAGACCTTTCTTCTGTTGAACCGGTCAAACCCGATACCATTACAATCAACACACCGGTTTCCACCACATCGTCCAATACCAGTAATAACACTAGCAGCCGGAAGCGAAAGTCTAGTGAAGCACTTATCTCTTCTTCAGTGAGCACCGCAGACGAAAAAGAGCCCGAGAAGGCTGTTGCTGAAGACGAGAAACGTCGACGTAATACTGCTGCGTCAGCTCGGTTCAGAATGAAGAAGAAGATGCGTGAACAGGATATGGAACGCGCTGCACGAGAAATGCGCGAGAAGATCCAACACTTGGAAACACAAGTCATGCAGCTTGAGATGGAAAACAAGTGGCTTAGAAACATCGTTGTCGAGAAGAACGAAGCTCGTGATTTGGTCGAGATTTATTCATTGAAACAGAAAATAGTTGACAAGGGCACAGATCAGAAACGTGAAGTTGAAGAAATATAGCAGCACCAGCAGCAAGAGACTCTTCACACTTTTGTCACGCCCACCTCCAATATCAGGTATATTGGCTGAAAATTTTGTATCAACCACTTGTGCATGATATAATTCTAACGACTAATGACTGAAATGAAATGAAATAAATTAAATACAATATCCAAAGTAAGAAAACAAAAATTTTATTAAACAAAAAATGTTAATTATAAATATCAAAACTGCCTTTTTTCTTTGCTTCACATGGTTATGCTACTGCTGTCAGATTCGTAGTCTTCTAATTCTGACTCGTACTCTGATTCGTACTCAGACTCCTCTAGTAACTCACCTTCACCACTATCGTTGGCTACTTTGTTGTCATCTATAGTCAGCTTGTAACCGAACACCGTCGCTAGAGCTGTGACGACGGCATACGAAATGTAAGAGTAAACTTTCCCGTTACTGGAGTTTTCATGATCTGCTTCAGGATCTCGAGGTCCCCATGGCCCGTAGTTGATAAACCATATAGCTTTTCGTTCTTCTTCAGTGAGATCTCTCCAGTCGCCAGCCATTCGAGACTCCAGGTACTGTACGATATTGTCTTGGTCGGATTTGGGCATTTTGTGCCATGTCTTGGTGATCGCATGCAAATTAGGTCCGCCGCCACCACCGCCGTACCGTCGAAACGGGTTAGATGCTGCTGGCTGTTCAGCAGCTGGAACAAACCCTGTATTAGAAGTAGTAGTGTTATCCTTAGCAGACGTCGTAGCTGCTGTTTGCCTCAGCACGACGTTGGCTGCCGTTGTGAATTGTCGTCGTAGCATTTTTTGGTTTGGGTATTGGTATTTTTTTTTCTAATTGGTTGGTTGGTGCCAGTAGGGTTTGGGTATATATAATAAGTTGATGGTATGATTGGGAGAGGGGCAGGCTCGAATCTGGTTGGATCATATTTAACGTTGAAGAAAATTTCATCACCACGGTGCATGCATGCATGCACCACCATCATCATCATCATCATGAGATCTTTCAAGACTGTTGAGATCCCGGATCATTTCGCACCTTTTCGTACGGCTTAATTTTCCGAAAGGCCCATTTTATGTGCTAGTAACGTCTATTTTGAAAACGGATAAACGGTTATTTGTGCCGTATTATAATGGGTTGATTTATTAAATGTAATAATTGTTAATTTGTTCCTGAACGGTTCCTGAACAGCCCCTGAATAGTCCACGGGCAGTCTGTCCCTGAATGACTACAAGATGTTTATAGATACCAATGAGTGTTACACTTTTCCTATGATATAGATATTTAGAATAATGTCTATTAGTTATATTTTGAATACTTTTAATGCTTGATAAATAAAATTACTCTGAAGCTGGTTCAGCCTCATTATGTTCATTCTGTACGTCACCTTCACCTTCACCTTCACCAGGTTCCCTATTTTCATTGGAAATATTTTCGCCAGTTTCCCCATCTCTTTCATTAGAAACACTTTCAGCGGCTTCGCCATGTTCAGCAGATTCAGCATCTCCAGCTTCTCCAGCTTCTCCAGCAGGTTTATGGTGCTTTCTTTTTCTAGTTTTAGATTTCCCAGTTGATTCATTCTTGACTTCGTCGTCTGGTTTCTGTTCGGTACTGGTTTTTTGCTTCTTTTTAACACTCAAAGGGTTAGGACCTTTAGGACCTTTCCGTTTTTTAGGTTTCTGTTCATTTTCATCACCGCTTTCATCCTGTTCTTGGTCATTACCATTACTTTTAAATGCCGATGGATCGTTCAACCCTTGCGTGAGTTTAGACCGTTCAAATTCCTGACGTCTGCGCTCAGTAGCAGGCGACATGGGCTCCATGATCATTACGGATCTGTTGATGTATATTAGAGGTATACCTGGTACTCTTCGAAACAGCGCACGCAGCTTAGGTTTCTGGGTAGCAACGATATACCTGTGTTTGTTTTCCCCGTTAACGACGACGACTTCGTTCATACACTCGAACGCACTTTTCAGCTTTTTCTCTTCCACTTCTGGCTTCCCATCTGGTTTATTTCCATCAGCGGGTGTTTGTTTCCCGGGTTTACCTGGCTTGGGCCTGCCGATGTAATGGTTACATCGTCGACGTTCAAAAGATTTGGCAAGGTCGATGGCTTCTTGGTCTTTGGTACGGTACAAGTGTTCAACTGCACACTGGGTTATCATAGGCTTGACTTCTCCTTGGACAGTCCGCTGTAACCCCTGAACGAGATCATATTTGGTCTTAACAGCTTCAAGGATGATTTCCTCATCAACTAGTTTGTTAGCAAAAAATTTAACCAAAAAAACAAAACTCAAATAGAAAAACTCCTCTTTTTCATCCGATACTTACCAAGTACCTGGTACGGCTCTCTGAACTTGAAGTTCATATGGTAGTAAGCCATTTGCTTACGGTAAGCCTTGGCTCTTTTCTGTTTCATTTTGTCCTGATACTCAAAAATAAATTTTCAGATCAAGATCGATCTGACCAGTGTGTAGTGGTTATGTAACCATGATGCACTATAGCACACTACGTATACGTGCGCGTATACTTTAAGGTCAGTCGTCGTCACTTTGTATACGGCTACGCTGTACTTGATATATTTCAATCCAGTATTAACTACAACCATTACAATGTCCTCACGAGTAGACGGGCTGAACGTAAGTGAGCGGGAATAACAGGACACTGGGATACTGTATCTAACATGATAAAGATCATTTGGAACTCTGCTGAGCCATTGACAGCAGCTGTGCCTTTATCTTCACAATCGCAATATGCCACGATACTACTAACAATAGGTAAGCCATTTTTTTCTTTCTTTCTTTTCATTATAAGTTGTCGCCGTATATTTCATATTACTAACGTGTTTTAGCATTGGCAATAAGTGCTGTGTTTCTCGTGGTTGACAAGAAGGGGGTATTGGGTACTTTGCAGTCATTCGCTCTAGCAGTTCTAGCTTCATTGGCATTCGGGTAAGTAATTTTTTGGTTAGTTACTATTAAACTACTAGGATTGGAAAACATGCTAACAGAACTAGATTTGGCGGTGTTTTCCTTATAGACGCTGTTGGCGTATACACATAACTGTTGATACAAATAAAAATATGTTGCTTGCTTTCTTTATATATGGGGTACCTTGGGCAATCCACTTGAATATCTATAGACCGGTAATGGTGGTATATAAATACAATCTGATCTTCGTAGCAAACGTTTTTTCTCCATGATTTATTTACAATGAGAGGTTTACAAAGTATAAGAACATTCACAACGCTGCGAAACCGTCCCAAGCTGTATTCGTTTCCAGTTCCAGACTCTGACGGGCTTGTCAAGCTGTCATTGACACAGACACTTAAGGATAGGACTACTTTGGGTACTATACCAGCTCAGGAGCTTACGCGGTACAAGCAGTACATCAACGATGCGTTCCCGACCGACGGCGACGAACCGATTATCCAGCACCCGGACGCGTTCAACCAGAATAAACAGTTCTTGCCCTGGGTGTTCGACACTATCAAGAACTACGCCCACGAGTGCGAGTTCCTGAACGCCCAGGCCGTCGCTGAACACCGCCAGGCTAACGTCTTCATGCCCGTCGTGGATCACAGACGGTTCCCGCTACCTGGCAAAACTCCCCTCGTGGAAGATGTGCTGGGCTACGTTAGGCTAGACGACGCTAGTAACATTGAATACGGCGGTAACATTGTTCCTTACTCTTTTGAACCAAACTTGTTCTACAGAGTGGTGTCTAGTGCTGGTATATTCTCAATATCAGATCATCTCACCAAGAAGTTGGTCCAAGTTGATGGTTAATAACAAAATTCTTATGTCTTATTTTCATCTTAATTTTTTTGTTATTTGTAAATAATTTATATAAAATATAGCACTGATAATAATAACTAACTTTCTAATAAAAATAATCTCCAGTTTCAAGGAAATCATGTCGAACGTTTAGTAACGTCGAAGGACCATGATGGATATCACAAAGTTCCCATACAAGTTGCGTGGAATGCTGGGCAAGTTTCTCCAATGATGGTACTGAAGGTTTCCCCTGGGATACAAGTATGGCAGAGTTGAGTTCCTCCGCTAAAGGTAGTAACCGCTGGTTGTCAAGCATCCTGGAAACTTCAGGCGGCGCGTCTTGTCGTGGATCAGTATACACTAACAATGAAAAAACATTCGATAAACTGGTAGTAATGAACGGTCTCTGATCATCTTTATACAATCGTCTCAATTCTTCTCCATATTGAATAGCTTCTAATAATGGTGTTTCCTCGGATGCATCATCATCGCCATCATTGCTGGTAGCTTTTGTTTTACCATTTTTCTTGATAACAGGCTTGATATCTTCGTCTTGGTCACGACCAATAGATTTTTTGACCAGTTCAATAAACTTCTGAATCTTCAGTTTAAATTCAATATCGTGGTTAGTCTCAAACACTTGTGGGAAAAATAGATTCATCAGTTTCAATGCCATATCTATATCACCACGTAATACCAACTCTCGCACCCGTTGTCTGTTCAATACATCACTAGAATGAGTTTCGTCTTCATCACCAGCATGGTCATCTTCATCATCTCCACCAGAATGATCTTCCATTTCAATATCACCATCTTGAGCAGCATGTTGCTGTGCTTTTTCAAGTTTGGTGACATCTTCATTAAATAATTTAACAGTCTCAAGGTACCCAACATGTGACAAATAACTTCGTATCAAATCCCGAACAAATTTTTCATTACCAACATCTTCTTCATCAACTTCAAATGAGTATATATCCTTCAATACTTTGTTTTTCTCATTGTCAATATACGTTTCAATATCAAAAACAAATTCTTGGTCACCAAAGTTGGTTTCAATAAGTTCACCATACTTCATACCAACACACGGATATAATGCTACTCCCTTGACATCGTGGAATGCCGTGCCCAAGAAATGTCCGTTTTTCGTATAGAAAAGCGTGTTACGCCGGAAATTGATCCCACAGCCTATAACATCGTTTTTACCAAAAACGGGACCAAACTCTTTGGCAGTAGTCTGCTTCCCACTGACTTTACCGTCATCTGAATGATACCCCCAGCTTTTCTTCTCCATACCAGGTAACCGGTTCAATGCATCTTCATCCTCGTCGCAAAGACCAATACTCAGCAGCGCATACCCTTCATGTCGGGTAATGGTTACTTCGTAATAATATACGCCACACAGCGCAGGGATCGGAACATCAGTTCTAACCGTTACGGTCTCATTGGACCCGCCTCGGTCCTCGTGCATGTATGATAAAGTAGAACCGGAAATTGTCACATCATCATCATTACTTTTCCAATTCTTGGGTAACGGTGGTACACCCAGATCTTTTCGTCTGACAGTGGGTGACCCTGAGGATGATGACCCATATTTGAGTTTACTAGATGGATTGAATGCTGCTGCTGAGGATGATGAGCTAGACCCAGACCCCATGGCAGCAGCGGCAGCTACTGCTTCAGAAACTGAAGTGATACTTCGCTCAGAACTAGTGGGGATCGATCCCGTGTACCGTCTACCACTAGACTCTTGGCGGGTGTTCTGCCATAACCCAGCAGCATCCATATTAGCCGCGGTTCTAGATGGATACAGTTGGGGCAAATTGTAATGAGAAGGGTCCATCAAATGCGGAGTATCCGACAGACTGGTATCATCATTGTTGCCATTTTTCAACTGGTCACTGACCCCATTAAAAGAATGACTAGTTACAGGAGACTTCCCATCAACTGAAAATGCTCGGTATCGTTCACCGTATGCTGTTAAATTTAAATAAGAAGGGTATCCCAAATGTTCGGACCCATTTCCATCAAGGCCAGTGTTACCGGAAATGCCATCACCGGCATCGCCAATGGTATCGTAATCATGCAATCTTCCAGCACCAATGGCACCAGAATCACCACTGCCGCCGCCACGCATGTTGGACAAAAGCGATCTGAAGCTCACTGGGATGATCGGAGTAGGATTCTTCGCAGTAGCAGATCCACTGCTACCACTAACACTGCCGGCTAAAGCTGAAGAAGAGTCAGGGCTTGGGGAACGTTGTCTGGCAGGTGTCAATGTCCCGGTATGATCCAGCATAGCAGGATCAGATTGTCTGGTTCCGCCGCGGATATCTAACAGAATCGGCTGAGGTGCGGCCACGGGAGGTACAGGGTCAGCTGGAGGAGGAACTGGAGTACCACTATTAGAATGTCTTAAAGCAAATCCGATGGAGTACCTATTCTCATCCATGGCCAATATGAAAACGGGGTAACAAAAGAGGTGGTCGTCAGTATAAATAGCGGGGACTTGTACTTTTTTGGACCACCACAAAAAAATAGTATAGTAGAATTACTCAATAAACAAAAAAAAGGGATGCGCCTTTGTCAATAGTTTGTGTAAATACTCTTAACAGTCCAAACGGATGAAATTGAGGTTTGGAAATATAGGTGATACTCAATTGCGTTTAACGCCGCTGAGCAATCTCACAACTACTATAGTGCAGTATTAACAACAGCAGTAGCAGCCAGTATTGGACAGGAAAAAACCAATCCAACAACCAAACAGTAACAGCACGTACAAGTGACTGGAACTAAAACAACACGGGTCCTGAGAATCACACTTGTGTCAGGATACCGGGAAATAATGTAATATTGTGCTGGGTGGGTATAATGAGATAACCGTATGGTATACGTACAAGGTTGTTATCGACAGTTCACGATTACCTCACACAATAAGGCGATACACCATAATGAATTGTACGTACGTCAGTGCAGTGTTTTACTAGCACAGTAAACGTTAACTACTACTTAGGCCGTTTTTCCTAACTACTGGATTAGGATGATACGGCTGAGCCTTTGTTGGGCCATTTGGAAAACAAAATACGAGAGAATGAACGGGTCAATGGACGTGGATAAATGGATATAGACAACCCGTTGAGGATTGCCTTATTAATATTAGAACTAAATATGATACAAATATGTATTTGTTGTTTTTTTAGTGGTGAATCATGACATGAAGTGGAAGTTAAACGAGAAATACCAGATTCTCAATTCTTCCATTGAAAAACTTCTATAATTAACTCTTGCTTTTCTTCTTTTTTTTTTCTTGTTTCGTTAGTAAATGTTGCAATTACTGGTGTACAATGTCAGTTGATGCATGTTCCAGGTTGCTCGTATAATAATTAAAAAAGTATAATGACTGTTTCTTTCTAATACTTGGGGAATGATGATTAGAAAATTTAGTATCTGTAATGATCAGCCTTGAAAGGACCATTGATATCAATTCCCAAGTAGTCACTCTGCTTCTCGGTCAACTTGCTGAGCTTAACACCGAGGTGGTCCAAGTGAAGCTTGGCAACAGTCTCGTCAAGAATCTTGGGCAAGACATGGACACCAATATCGAAAGGACCGGACTTGGCGAATTCAACATACTTCTCTCTGAACTCCTTGTTGTCGGCGTTGAAAAGAGCAATTTGGGCCAAGACCTGGTTGGTGAAAGAACAGGACATGACGAATGAAGAGTGACCAGTGGCACAACCCAAGTTGACCAATCTACCTTCAGCCAAAAGGATAATGTGGTTACCATTGTTCAACAAGTATCTGTCGACCTGGGGCTTGATGTTAACAACGGACTTGGCGTTAGCCTTGAGCCAAGCGACATCAATTTCGATATCGAAGTGACCAATGTTGCAAACAATGGCATCATTGGGCATCTGTGAGAAGTGTTCACCGGTGATGATATCTCTGCAACCAGTGGTTGTGACGAAGATTTGACCAACCTTGGCAGCCTCCTCCATAGGAACGACCTGGTAACCAGAGACAGCAGCTTGCAAAGCGTTGATAGGATCAATTTCAGTGACCAAAACACGGGCACCCATACCTCTCAAGGCCATAGCACAACCTTTACCAACATCACCGAACCCGGCAACGACACCGACCTTACCGGCAATCATGACATCAGTGGCACGCTTGATACCATCGACAAGGGATTCACGACATCCGTAAAGGTTATCGAACTTGGACTTGGTGACACTGTCGTTGACGTTGACAGCAGGAACCTTGAGCTTTCCATCTCTGACCATCTTATACAAATGGTGAACACCGGTAGTGGTTTCCTCGGAGAGACCAAAACATCCCTCGAGCTGTTCGGGGTACTTCTCGTGGACAAGGGAAGTCAAGTCTCCACCGTCATCGAGAATCAAGTTAAGAGTCTTACCGTCCTTGAAAGACTTGAGCTGTTGCTCAATACACCAAAGATATTCTTCTTCGGTCTCACCCTTCCAGGCGAAAACAGGAACACCAGCGGCAGCAATGGCAGCAGCGGCGTGGTCCTGGGTGGAGAAGATGTTACAACTGGACCAGGTGACCTCGGCACCAAGAGCAACAAGAGTCTCAATCAAGACAGCGGTCTGGATGGTCATGTGAAGACATCCAGCAATTCGTGCACCCTTCAAGGGCTGAGCCTCAGCGTACTTCTTTCTGGTTTCCATCAAACCAGGCATTTCGTTCTCGGCTAATTCGATTTCCTTACGGCCAAAGGCGGCAAGACCGATATCAGCGACCTTGTAGTTATGAGCAGGAGCAGACATGATTGTGTAGATATGTATAAGAGGATAATTTTCACAAATGGAAAGTGAAGAAGAAGGGGAAAAAAAAATTTATAAAGAGGAAATGCTTAAATTTTTATACCTTTTCGAAGATCGTGAAAAAAAAAAAAATAAAAAAAAGTTTATACCTTATGGTTAGAAGGCTCTAATGGCGCATGTGAAAAAAAAAAACAATCAGTGCTTAGGGGGTGAAAATTAACGTTGCAAAGTTGATCCCATCGCGTAGCTCGCATTCGACCATGTGGGATTTAGAACCGAGCTAACTGATTTTTTTTTCTACTTATCAGTGAAAATGATCTTCTTCTACCATGTGGTTTCAGTACGCGTGTGTTGGCTATTGTATTTATATCATTATCCAATTGAATAAAATAAGAAGTATATATCCGTTTACCAGGAAAACGCTTCTTCAAAGTAATCTGCACGACCATTTTCTACCAAATGAAGGTTCTTAGCTACGCTGTATCGTAAATCATCCATCATTGGCGGAGGCCCGCATCCCAAAACACATGCACTTCCTGCTGCGCTGGCCAGAAACTCTTCAACCATTGCCTTGAGGTCTGGACGTACTCCTTCAACAAGACACTCGGTCCAGTGTCCGTACCCGTTGCTGGAGGAGATAGGACTCGACAGTAGAGATGACGTCAGCGATGCTAATGGACTGGCACTTCGATGCATACTATCACTTTTCTCAGCATTGGGATCCAAATGCGTTGCACCGTATGTGCGAGTACGCATATTAGGATCTTCATGGAACGAGTTCACTGGAAAAAGTTTATCGCCTCCATTGAGTTTCTCCGCATTCAATGATTGACCCACAGGCGTTTCTAGCCCTTGAAGGCTGCTACTTCTAGCCTTATTGGAGAAAATCAGCATTCGTACTTTCCCACTGGCAGCTATTATTCTGACCCGTTCATCTAGCCATGCGACATCTTCTCGGTTCAAGATCGTCCAGATAAACAAAATGTGGGGGATGGTTGTTTCAGGGCGATCAATCAAAAACTCAACATACGGAATTACCCCAGTAATGCCAATACCTCCGGCTATCAGCATACACGCATCGTATCTTTCAACAGGACAATGGACCCCATATGGACCTTCGATAAGTACCATTCGTCTTACAGGGTTAGTTTCATCACAATGAGCCTTTTGTAAATGTTTTGCCAGCTGCTTAGTCATCCCACCCCGAGCTTTAACACACAATTGCAAAGAGTCTCCTCGACTTGATCCTCCAACAACTGAAAAGGGATGGTTTTCCCAGAACCGTAGTCTATTCACAGTCAAGTAACAATACTGGCCAGGAGTCACTTTCCAATTGATAGGTAATTGGGCACGAACATTGATAACATCGCCATTGATCAGATAAATATTAGCAACAGTGTACCGTTTTGAGCCCTCCACTGGGGTAAGAATCAAATTGAAATTAAGAAAAATCAATCTCCCCAGCCGGATAACCCAATCAAGACCCCATAATCCAAAGGCAATAAACACTGGCTGTCTATACCCCAATCCTCTCAAATGGAACAAAGTACAAATAAATGCACCAGTAGCGCCAAAAATATGTAACCGTAAAAAGATTTCATAATGATTCATTCTGTACCATCCAGAAAAGATCATGATTGCAAATAAAACCATTGCAGATACGCCCCACCGGTAATAAGGCAAAGGATAAAAATATTTAGTCAACGACGCTCCATAAGATGCAGAAAAAACGTGTTTGGTGACTGCGTGAACAATGAATTGAGCATACACTATCCTAGCAATAGCTCTGTGGTAAACATTAAAAGTCGCATAAGTCCAACCGGTCAACTTGATCATTATATTGTTTCTCAAGGCAAATAAAACCAACAAGGGCAACTGAACAGTACCAATGATCCCCGAGCGGTCAGAAACAAATCGCATCATTTCCTTGTACTGGGAAGGGTACAAAATGTCATCTTTCAAGAAATCATAAGGCACCAACATGAAAACCACATTCAAGGCAAAATAAATCATGATAATCAACGTTTCGTGTCTTGTAGGGAACATGTAATTCATTCCAAGAAACCGAATTTTGCACATGTGTCTGTACCCCAAACACGCAGGCAACCCAATATATTGTTGCCACATGATAGACAATCTATTTGGACGAGCCATTGCCGCTCTAGTGGACGCAAATCTTACCGACAAGTACATTATAGTCCTATTGAACCATGCCAAAAACATAACTAGTAACCACCACCATACCAAAAATGATCCTTGCAGTACACTGATATCCTTTTGACGCAAATAGTTGTAAACTGACCGGTATGCTCTTTGATAATTTTCTTCACTGATTTTAACCGGAGTACCATATTTCTCAATTGAAGTCGAATGGTGTTCAGGTAAAATGTTGACTTCAGCAACATGTGGTTGTTCTTGTCGTAGATAATCCTCAGTAGCTGTGAAATCTTTATCAGATACTTCAGCGCTATGAATTGAACATATACTATAAGTGAAATGGTCCCACGCATTATCTCGTTTATCAGCAGTCTTGGTATGATCTTTGATACATAACGCAACTGTTGCGAGGAAATTCTTGCTGCTACATAAACACTGCACATCCTGTGAATCACAATTATCAAATCCAAACGTCGCACAATTGTAACATGTTTCGCCAATAAGCCAGCTCTCAGGCCACATGGCCCGAACAGCAGTAGCCAGATATAATACAAACCAACATTTGTTTACTAGCCAGACCATTTGCACTTTTTCTTTCTATATCACTCTTTGGTTGATCCTTGAAAGATTTATAACCAAAGCAACCAAATTAAGTAGACCATCTCTACCAGCACCCTTCACCAGCACCTGTCATTTACCCAAAGTTTCCAAGCAAATTAAACATTTTTTAGCCTTATACTAGAGTTTAAACTCTGGTTGACATATAAAAGCACTGACCAGACCAAAAAAACATTATACTGTATCTGCGATGGTTTGATTGTAGTTACTACTTTGGGAAATCCGCATAACTCAATATTGTCACCTCTACCTTTACTATACAGTTTCCCCACAATAAAAAATATTCTAGCATTTCAGTAGATAACTGACCAGAAAAACAAAGACTACCGGTGGGTAGTAAAGAAGAGCAAAAAAAAAGTATTAAAATATTAATATACATTACCATTAGATCCAGGTCTTATTATTTTGTTCTACTCTTCAAAAGTAGATGGTTCTTCATTAAATGATGATTGAGAAACGGTTTCTGTTTGGACGATAGTTTGGGTAATAGTTTCAGGTTCTTCATCGTCATAATAATCGTCATATTCTTCCAGATTGGTTTCAATATCGTCAACGTCTTCTACAGCAATTGAACTTTGAGCATCTTGAGTAGAATCAGTTTCTGGTGCTTCAAGATCCACATAAACTTCAATTTCAGGATCTTCATCAATATTATCATCATCATCATCAATATTATTGTGATTTTTATTCTCTCTTTGAGCAAGGATGTTCTGATGCAGCAAGAAGTCGGCCTTACCGCGTAACCCACTCATGTAATCGATAGTTTCCTTTGCCAAAAGATTAGCAGTTTCTTGAGCTTCACGAAGGATTAAATTAACGTCAGCCATATTGACTTCAATATCTTTAACTTCTTGACTTGATTTTGATAATTTTGATTTCAGCGACCGGTACTCTTTCCAGTCATTCCAGTCAGGTGCTCTATTATTATCCCCAGATCTATCAGATTCAATTGAAACCATTTTGTGACCAATTTCGTTTAATGTGACTTCAATGAATTCGTCCAAGATCTCTATAGTAGATTTTCTTATTGATTCAACATCTTTAAGAATATCGTCAGCCAGTTCCTGAGAAAGAGTGCGTACTTTGAAAGCGGCAACTCTTATTTCCTCAGTGAAATCTCTGAAAGTAGTCTGGATCTTTGGTGGAGTGATATCACCAGTATAGACTCCATCATCATCTAAATCATGTTCAAGAGAGTAAACCAATCCACTTAGATCAGAAATAGCTCTAGTTTGTACTCCTTGAAGGTCTCTTAAATACATTGTGAACTTTGGTTTAGCAATCTCAATTTTACCATTCTTCATTTCTTGAACATCGTCAAGGAAATTAACCAAAGCTGACCTGGTAGTTTTCTCAACAACACTCTTCCAGTACTGCAGTTCATCAGATACTGTGATATGGCTTGCACTTTCTTCAGCGCTTACAGTCTTCTCCACAACAATAGTCGTAGTAACTGGCTCTGGTTCTTCTTTTTCTTCTGCTGTAACCGGAGTGATTTCAGGAGACTGTACCGATTGAGAAGACTGCTTAGTTGAAGGGTCAAAGTACCCGGCAATTTCTGACGCAGCACTAACAACACTCGACTCAGCATGCCCAGCTAAACCAGCCAACCCAGCTGAACCAGGTAAAGTAGGTTCAGTTTCACGCAAAAGACGATCTTGAACTTTCTTAACCTGAGGCTCGACCTGGTTACTGTACAAAGACTTGATTTGAGGCACCAACGAGGTCGTAAGCCAGCTCCAAGCAGCGTAACCATAAGTAAGAGAAGTTTTCTTTGCATAGCTGTAAAAATACTTCAGCTTGGGCAGTACAACGTACCGGCTGTTATCGGCAGCCCTGGAAACATGAGGAGCAATCCACTCTTTAGCAGGAACCACGTACCCGGAGTATGCCTCAGTAGCAGGTACAACGACCCGTTTGCTGAGAGTAGAGTGGACACATGTCACATGGGGAGCAACTTTGGCATCATAGACGTCGGTCGCTTTGATAATGTAGGGTCCTAGAACATCAAGAGCCCTCGTAGTGATTGCATCAACTGTAGGTTCAAGAAAGGCAACGTACACATTAGTTGCACCAGTGAACACAGGGTCAAACGCCCGCACATAGTGCTCAACGTGCTCGTGATAGAAAGGAGCAACGTACGGCTCGGCAGTGGTGAAAATGGAGTGCAGGGGCTTGCACAAGCAAGGTGAATCTTGCAAGATCTCAGATGATCCAGGAGGACATTTCCAAATAGATAGGTAAATGAGGTAGTACACAAAAAACCTAGATTTTTCCCCAGTTAGTTACTGAATTGAACAGTAGATACCAAAATAAACAAAAACAGAAACAAAATGGAAACTTACCTTAAAACATTGGCTCTCAAGCGTGAGAACATGGTTTCCAAAAGCACAAACCAGGGCTGGTAAAAAGTACTAGTATACGTAGTATTAAGCGTAGCTCTGTGTGTGTTTGTCCTTTTGGGTAAGCAAAAAAAAACAACAGGGATCGATCAGGTTTTAAATTTGTGAGAGAGAAAGATAATGAGATTACAAGAGGGTTTGTTCTTATCTTTTCACCAGGAAAATCTGGAGAATTCCAGTGAAAAATAAACCAATTAGATTCAAAATGGAGTTGTCAACTGGAGATAAGAAGTGTTTATAAGTGAAAATGAATTGCATTGTGTGAAACTGTATAGAAACGTATCTGTTTTGTAGAGAAACCATCTTTTGGTTAAAGACCCAAATGAAACAAACCAGAACCAAATAAATGAAACAAACAAAACGATAGGAACAATGAATATCTAATAGTGAATACAATAAACAGATGAATTGGTAATTGAATCAATAAATGCATTCAATAAAGACGTTATTCATTTGGAAATAATAGAAATTTCATGTTGAAAAGTTCTTGATTACATAAGCACATAGTAAAGCAACCCTTAATCACATACAATTGATTACATAATAACACAATATATTCACTAACAAAAATAACCTTCGATTTTTATTTATTTTTTTTTGTTTTATTTTTTTTTTTAGTTTTTCTCTTCTACTAACTAACTAAGTAATTTAGTACGTACCTAACAATAATATCGGGTTTTTAGATTCCTTCTGTACAAAAAAACGCAACTGTTTTTCTGTTTTCTTCACCGCCTCCCCTTTTCAAATACATTTCACAAGGAGAGCAACAAGCACCTGCGCTTTTTACATTTTGCGCGTGCGTATTCAGAAGAAAGCGGCCAATTGATTGTGCATTTCTTTCTTCATTCCCAAATTCTAAATCCGCCCCTTGGAGAGAGTCTGATTCAAAGCAACCAGCATCATTTTAAAGAACAGGATACTTATTATTATCATCTACTACTACTAGCATAATGGCCTTTTGGAGGATCGGGTCTGGGGTTTCATCGGCGTCCACCATTGACAGAATTCTAGATAGAGCTGACCATGGACTGACCGAGCTGCTGGATGAACCGGACCTGTTGCCTGAGGTTTTGGCTCCTAATGGGAAGTTGGTCGAGTATCTTATTGAACCGGAGACTTTAGACGAAATGGTCCATATGATTACTACCTTATATTCCCCATTAAAAGACCACCACCACAAGCAACAACAGGAACAACAAGAACAAGAAGAAAAACATCATGAGGACGAACAGGCTCTAGACCAGTCTGAGCAAAGTCAAAATGCTGCACAGGACCCGTCCGGTGTCACAAATGATGATGATGAACATGGATCAGATGATGTTCAGGAGACGTCAACTTCTACAAATGCAAGTACAGCAACAACATCTGCTGAAACGGATTCTTCGTCTTCGGGTGATACCGAGCCTAAGACGCCTCCTTCCTCATCGTTGTCGGAAAAGAACGAAGAAGAGAGTTTTATGGATACCGATTCTGAGGACTCCGATGAAGATGAGCATGATATTGCCAAACATGGGCTCCGTAAGTTTGGCGAACATCATCATGGTGACAATGACGATGAAGATGAAGATGACTCTGACGAAGAAGACGAAGAGGACGAGGATGAATATGAAGACGAGACTATGCATGATGCAGATGAAACCGGCGAGGAACTTGAAACTAAAGAAAAGTATGCCCATATCTGTGCTGAGATTCTTTCCGCAGACGTATGGAGTTTAACTAGTGCATTGATGGAGCGGGTTGACTTGATTGAGGAACTATGGGGTATACTTGACTACCCCACGCCGTTAGATGTTGCGCATGCCTCGTATTTTACCCGGATCAGTGAACATTTACTGGAAAAGAAAACCGAGGAGTTGTTGGCATTTATCAGAGATCAAACAAGTTTTGTTGACCGAATGTTACGTCATATTGATAATCCACCATTAATGGATTTTTTACTCAAAGTCATTTCAACTGATAAACGGGAGAACTCTACTGGGATAATCGATCTGTTGCAAGTACAAGGGTTCATCCCTAAATTGGTGTCGTTTTTGGCACCTGAAGTGTCTTCGTCTGTACAAGCAGCCGCTGGTGATTTCTTGAAAGCATTTGTGACGATATCCGCAAGCTCTAATAATGACAATGGTACTATTGGACCAAACGAGCTCTCAAGAGAACTTGTCAGTGAACCATGTATCAAAGAACTGATCAGACTGATGTTATGTGGCGGTACAGGGCTAGCTACCGGAGTAGGAGTGGTTATTGAAATTATCCGTAAAAATAACTCGGATTATGATACCATTTCAATTCGTGATACTACTTTAGAAACTCATCCTCCAGGCCCTCGAGATCCAATCTACTTGGGTATAATGGTTAAGCATTTTGCTGAATCAGTTCCGCAGTTTCAAGCAATGTTAACCAAAAAACACGACGACAGATTAGAAACTCCATTTGGTACTATAGAACCATTGGGGTTTGAACGGTTTAAGATTTGTGAACTTTTTGCCGAGTTACTGCATTGTAGTAACATGGGATTATTAAATGACCCTATTGGAGAAAAAATCGTTAAGGCTCGTAACGCAGAACGGGAAAGACTGAAAAGGGTCATTGCAGAGGCTACAGGGAAACTGGCTAACGAAAACCAAAGCAACAGTGCTGCCAATAGTACGTTTGATTTGCCCTCAGGTGAATCAAGCGACTCGGAAGTCAAGGGTTTAGGTTCGCATTTCAATGACCTCAACTTGAAACAAGATCCAACAGTAGTGAAATCTGATAGCGACGAAGAAGACGCTGAGCCTAAGATTACCCATGACAATGATGGGGATGACGGCAACAACAACAACAACAACAACAACGACGACGAAGATGGTGAGAACAAATGGGTAGATAGTGATCAGCACGAATCAGAAGGCCCATTATCATTGGAAGAGTTTGAACGGCATATTAGAGTGAATCCTACTGTTGGTGACCAATTGAAAATTGCATTGTATGATAACAAGTGTATTACAGCTATTTTGAAAATGTTCTTCCAATTCCCTTGGAACAATTTTTTGCATAACGTGGTGTTTGATATTGTCCAGCAAGTGTTTGGTGGTTCAATGTCTGAAGGGTACAACAAATTTCTCGCAATCTCGTTGTTTGACGAGGGAAGGATCACTGAAGTGATCTGTGAGGGTTATAATGAGTGTGAAGAATACGAACGGACAAACAAAACAAGACTGGGTTATATGGGCCATTTGACTTTGATTTCTGAAGAAGTTGTCAAATTCACTGCTCTTATTGCCCCAACAGATGTCAGTCCTATCGTCTCAGTGGCTATCAGCAAACCGTCTTGGATTAACTATGTCACCCATACGTTGGTCCGGACCAGGGAACAGTACAATGCCATTCTCGGCGGCGAACGGCCCGTAGAGGAAATGCAAGGTAACCCCAATGCTATCATTCTCGGTAATGGGGAGCAACTGAATACTATTTCCTATGACGATGAACCAGATCCAGTCACATATGGTACCACTGACTACGTTGGCCACGAGGAACAAAGCGAAGAGGGCAACAATTCCGGTAACCGAAACGACGAGTACGACGACGAGGACGAGGATGAAGACGAGCAGTACGAATTCCCATCCCGAAGAGGCGGCCAGCATTACAATGCCAGCAGCGACGTTGATAACGAGTCTAGCAAGTTTGCCCAGTACCTGGCGCACCAAATGAGCGGCACGGGTAGTCTTGGGTCGAGCGACGAGGATGAGGACGAGGAAGACTGGTCAGGAGGATCAAACAATAGTGGCCGGTCAGTTGAAGACGACCATGCTAATGGTACGGTGAGCTATAGTCCTGGCGGCGAAGGCAACGTCGAGAGTAATAATGATGGTGAAATTGCTGAAATTGAAAACAAGCAAAGTGATACCCCTGAAACTGATTCAAGTGAACCAACCGTGAGATCAGTTCCCATGAGTGAAATCGAAAAACTTGAAGACGGTGAAGATGAATCTGATTTAAGCCTTGTTCGCAGTCAAAGCCATTCTGATGATGATTAGTCGAGCCAATACTAAGACGACGACGAATGTTTCCAAAGTTATTTTTTTGTTTTGTTTTTATATTTTGCTATTTTTGTTTTTGATGCTTGTGTTGTTTTTTTATTGCAAAAAGTTCTGGGAACTATGACTACCAAAGAAAGCTGGCTTGGAGAGAATGTTTTTCTTACTTTTTTTTATTTTGTTGTTTTTTTTGAAAAAAAAATGCATAACATTAATATAATCTCATATATTGTCTTTTTCAGAGAAAGAAGACTTGTACAAATATAATACTGATTTCAATTACTTTTTTGGTCAATAAATATTGGATGATGATAATGAAGATGAAGGTAAATTCAATTACGTTTCTTTCTTCGTACACCGCCAACTTTTGTAGCAGTTTTTGGTTTAGGCTTTTTGGATTCTTCAATGGCCGTTGAGTCCCCTTCAGAATCAACATGATCTTCTTGTAATTTTTTACCGCCAGTCACTTTGGATATTAACAAACTTGGCAAAGTGTAAATAATTGTATCTTTCCAGGTAGGAGTTTTAATATCATCCAAAATCAATGGCCATTCAACTGTATCATCCAAAAGGAAAACTTCTCCAGTTGGATACACAGTGAATACTTTCCCATTACCAAGGGTCACTTTCCGTTTCGTAGACGGGAACCCACCTGCCCATGCTAGCCGTTTGGCTTCATCAATTGTCGCCGACATGTGTTCACGATGTTTATCTGCAGTGATTCGCTTGAACCAGTATTGGGCAAACCCCACCAGCAGGTAGAGAAATACCAGCACAGTGACTAAACCCGGTCGGTACCGAGAGTAATAGTAATCAGTGCCCTTCCACAGAGGGAACCCATGTTTTAGGAAGAAATCATACCTCTCTCGGTTATCTTGGTCACGCAACAGTTTGTTTACAAGTCCTAATCGAGCAAACCGTTGCGTAGCAGTATCCGAGGGATTCTTATCAGGATGCAATTTTACAGACATCTTTCTATACGCTTTCGAGATCTCTGCCTCGGTAGCTTTGGGAGAAACTGATAACCAGTCGTAGAAAGTTTTCCCCTTACCAAGATCCTTTTCAACTGCATCTTTCAAGGAGAAGATTTCTCGGTCAACTGGCGACCATGCTGACACGCACACCAGAAGCAGCCAGAATGCTAAAACGAGCTCTTTCAAAAGTTTCATTCTATAAAACCAGCCTCAGCTAATTGAGTATCCCAAAGGAGGGGAAAAATTTGAAGGAGATCAGTAGAAATCCACGTTCCGCGTTTATTTTGAAATTTCACACGCACTCGAGTTAACTCAAGCTTGGTTTAAATCGAGATCTCGGAATGGATGTATACATCGATAACATTTGACGTAAATCTTTCTTTCACCCCTCGAGATTTATACTTGTATTCAGAGTTCCAAAATGAGCGTACAGGGCTATTTACTGGCATATAACGTCGTTTGTGCTATTCTATGGGCATGCGTGTTTGCACGGTTAGTGCTGCTGTTTCCATTGGTAGGCCACAAGTTTGTCGCAGAAGGTCTTTCGGACTTTTTGTCTGTGGTACAA
The DNA here is from genome assembly GCA_030574195.1 of Groenewaldozyma auringiensis. NCBI lineage: Eukaryota > Fungi > Ascomycota > Dipodascomycetes > Dipodascales > Trichomonascaceae > Groenewaldozyma > Groenewaldozyma auringiensis. Next base: position 182,243 of record JAJMEP010000024.1, read on the forward strand.
GGTTTAGCATTACTTGAGGTATTCCATTCATTACTCGGGTTTGTCAAGTCACCCTTTTTGACTACTGCCATGCAGGTAGCATCGCGTCTGTTTTTGGTGGCAATTGTGAACCTTTTCCCAGACGTTGCTCAGTCCGTGGCGTTCTCCACCATGGTATCCGCGTGGTCTATCACTGAGGTCATCCGGTACAGTTACTACGCATTCAACATTTCACGCAACGGGCTCGTGCCGGCTTTCTTGGTCTGGCTGCGATACAATGCGTTTTTTGTTTTGTATCCGCTCGGTGTTGGCAGCGAGGTTGTTTTGGCCGTGTTGTCGTTGGGCGAGGCAAAGGATTTCAGCCCTTACTTGGATCTTCTAATCAAAGTGGTTCTCATCATCTACGTCCCAGGATTTTATGTATTGTTCACTCATATGATTGGACAACGCAGACGGGTCTACAAGAACCTCGGTAAACGAAAGGCCAAGAAGGCCCAGTAAATAAAAAAAAGGACTGGAATACATAAATGTAATAATAAGAATAAATAAGGTAATTAACTTTTTTTTTTTGGTCATTTGAGCAAGCCCATTAAAAGTGTAGCCAGCTCCTCAGACTGTTTCATTCGTTCTTCATTTGAGATAGACTTGTTTTCTAAACTTGTTAGTTGAATTGTGATGTATAAAAATAGTTCATTAGTAACTTACCTTTCAAAGCCCTGAGCTGGGTAACAAAATCTTCCATGTTTTCAACATCTTGTTCTGATTGCGGACCTGAACCTTTCAAATTCCGGGTCAATTCGTTTAAAATATCCTTTTCCTCTTTCATACTATCAGCTTCCGTACCTGTTACAAGCTCCCCGTCTTTGTGGTTATTCTCTGTACTTATATCCGCCCATTGGAACCCTTCTAATGCCTCTTTGATTCTGGGGATCCCCTTAAGGTACCCTTCAGAGTGCGTAACATCGTCCTGGTCAATGTACTCTATACCCAAGTCCAAAAACAGGTCAATTGCTTCTTCTGTGGACTGCGGCGTGGTCTTAGATACCGCAAGTGAAACACCGTCCCATTCTTCTTCATCCAGTACCTCGACGAATTTAGCAAACTGGGCTGAAATATCTTGCCACGCAGGATGGACCTGCGGATCAAATGTAAAAATAACCGACCCAAGAACATCGCGCACCTCCTTGGCCTCGTCCGACGTAAAAGCCTCGACCCATTGCTCCACGGACTGGTCGGTGTCCGTGCCAAACTCGTCTAGCCAAATATCAATATCGGCATTATAGTATTTGTTGGATATCGCTAATTTATGCGATAACCCGGCATGATCATCTACTTGATCCAATCCTTCCGGCGCCGAACCCGTCAATTCTAAACTGTCAGCAATGCGTCAAAAACCATAGTAATAAGTGAATACCATACCATACATACTTTTCAGTAATGATATCTTGCCACTTTTGGGTGGTCCTACTATCAATATTCTGTTTCTCATGGTGAATGTACTAATGATCGAAATATACGCAGGTACCACTCGAGCTCTGCTAGCTAAAAGTATCAATGATAAAAAAAGTATTCAACGCTACAATTATTGGAAATTAACTTCATAAACTTATAAACTACTTGCAAATAACAAATTGATCAAATGAGAAACAAACTGGGGGATAATTGCAGTACGAGAAGCCGAGGAAGTTGCTGGTGCGGTTATGACCGATGTCACAGCATCATCTTCCCCGGACTCACTTTCACTTTCCTGGGCCTGGGGAGTTATTGGCGGGGTGTTTTTGAACTCATTGAAGAAATCATCTTCCCATTCAGATCCGTAGTAGTCTTCGTCTGGAGAATACTCCATCATTGCCAAATCAGCGTCAAAACTTGGTGCCTTTTCAGAGTTAGGCAACTCTGGCCCCCTGATAGCTTCAATTTTACTACTTGTACTGGTCAAATCTGCCAATGCTATACCAATTTGAGGGCGCATACAGTCATATACAATGTAAAAATTTCTCAAAAACACATCACCAAAGATAACCGCATTACTGTTATCCTCAGACGACATGAACCCAAACGTGTGCCTTGACTTGACAAACGGCGCGCCCAACAAGTCTCCCCGTATGAACATTTTTTCCACTGGCAACGACATGGTTACCCCAGACAAGTCAAAAATAACATCAGCCTTGGGCAAATGCGCCAAGTTCTCTACATAATAGTAACTTTGCATTGAATCGTACTTCATCCCCAACTGGGTTGCCAACCCTGATAACATTGAGTTGGGCAAAAGGCCCAACGACGTACCAGAATCGAGCGTAGCCTTGTATGCGCCGGTAGTGAAACTTCCAATCTTCATGCTATTGACCCTTATATCGAAATTTCGTTGATCAATTCTTGGAACAACGTGCAGTTTCCCATGGTACTTTGCATGGTCAACTCCACCAAACAAGACAGTGCCCGACCTTGCCTCCAGCGTATTCAAAAACAAAGAGTATGCAGCTTCACCAATGTATCCTTGGTGCTGTAAATTTACCGGCACATTGATATAGTGCCTGCCAAAAAGACCTCCAATAGACTCGAGTCCCATGAGCCCCACACCAAGCAAACCTGGAACGCCGCTCAAGTTGCTGCCCTTAGTGACCACTGCAAATGTCTGGCTACGCAGCAACGCGTGCTCAATTTGCACATTGTCAGTGCCCCATTCCCCGCTAGCCGCACCGCTCACGTACTTTATCCGGAACTTGGTGTTGTTCTTGTGGAACGTCTGAGACTTATCCATGGAAAAGCTGGGGATCTCCTTCTCGACAATCCCGGGAGAGTACACCCACATGTCGCTGGACCCGGTATCAAGCAGCAGCGTCAGCGATTGGGCAGGCGTGCCCACGTTAACGTCAACGGTATAGAAATCAATCAGGTTCCAGAGCGGCACGTCAACGTACCCACTGCTGGGCGCACGCCGACGCAGAGGCCGGTTTAGCGTGGCCTCAATATCTGCAACGTGGTACCGCCGTTTAGTGATATCAGCCTGTAGCACCAAATCAGTGCTGTTGTAAGAATTCGGAACATCAAGAATGGTGATCTTTGCAGTGGCTCTTGTTGCAAATTGCAGCAGCATGCACAACCAGTAACACGTCCAAACACACCCAAACGCACCGCACTTCATTCCGACAGCTGTGAAAAGTGGTACATGGAACGGTTTAACTGAAGGGCAAAAATAATTGGCCCATCCACCAGGGAAGGACGTCTTTCTTAAGTGCCCATCCGGGGTAGAGAATACATGTTTTTAGCGATATGCATCACTGACTCGGATTAGGAGGCCGTGGGTAAAATGGTCCACTTCATAACCTGGTATCACAAGCGTTTAATGAAGATACCATTGAGGTAAAGGTATTTCTCCTGGTATGTCATGGTATCAAATCTCGGTTACAACTGTACATGTCATGTTGGAAGCTGAAAAATAAAAATACGTAGTACTCGATCGAGGGGAATTTCGCTTTATTTTATACCTGAGGAGGATACATCTCAACAACATTTACATTACCCAAAATATTGTATATTTTGGATTTGTGATCTTGACATCAAAATGGCCACCAAGAGGACGGCCGGGGACGAGACACCGGACCCAGCAGACAAGTTTGAGTTTGTGTGTCTCGGCGGTGGCAATGAGGTTGGACGCAGTTGTCACATTTTCAGTTACAAAGGCAAGACCGTTATGGTAAGTGGAAATTTTAAGCGAAATATAGTCCTCAAGTTGTTTTCTTTTTGTTTTTATCAACAAACCAAACCACTGAACAGAATTACTAACAGTTTAGCTTGATGCTGGCGTGCATCCCGCGTACTCGGGGATAGCTTCTTTACCGTTTTACGACGAGTTTGACTTGTCTACGGTGGATATCCTGCTGATCAGCCATTTCCATTTGGATCATGCAGCTTCGTTACCGTATGTCATGCAACATACCAATTTCAATGGCCGAGTGTTCATGACCCATCCTACCAAGGCCATATACCGGTGGCTTTTAAGTGACTTTGTCAAAGTCAGCGGCGCCCCGGAGCAGTCGCAAAACCTGTACAATGACGAGGATCTAGCTTCGTCGTTTGATAAAATCGAAGCTATTGATTACCATTCAACTATTGAAGTTGAAGGCATTAAATTCACCGCATACCATGCTGGCCATGTGTTAGGAGCTGCTATGTATTTTATAGAAATTGGCGGTGTCAAAGTGTTATTCACTGGTGACTACTCTCGAGAAGAAGATCGACATTTGAATCCAGCAGAAATCCCCGAGACCACTCCTGATATCCTGATTACTGAATCCACTTTTGGCACAGCTATCCATCAGCCGAGAACTGAGAAAGAAGCGCGGCTAACGTCATTGATTCATTCAACGGTGGAAAAAGGTGGTAGGGTTTTGTTACCGACTTTTTCGCTAGGCCGAGCACAAGAATTACTATTAGTTCTTGACGAGTACTGGAAATCTCATCCTGAACTGGAAAATATCAAAGTTTACTATGCTTCATCTCTAGCAAGGAAGTGTATGGCAGTTTACCAGACTTACATCAATATGATGAACGACGATATCCGCAAAAGATTCAGAGATAGCAGGACAAACCCGTTTATTTTCAAGTATATCAAGAATTTGAGAAGTCTGGATAGGTTTGACGATATTGGGCCATCGGTAATGGTAGCAAGTCCTGGTATGTTACAAAACGGTACATCGAGAGAGCTGTTAGAAAAATGGGCACCTGATCCTCGGAACTCTTTGATTCTGACGGGTTATTCAGTAGAAGGGACAATGGCGAAAACTATTTTGAACGAACCACAAGAAATCACTTCGGCGTTCAATTCAGAAGTGAAGATCCCCCGTCGGTTAGCAGTTGAAGAGATTTCATTTGCTGCACATGTAGATTATAAACAGAACTCAGAATTCATTGACAAGATCAACGCCAAGCACATTATTCTTGTGCACGGTGAGTCTAACCCCATGGGCAGGCTGAAGAGTGCTCTGATGAGTAAATATTCAACTCGCAAGGGTACTGAAGACGAGGTCAAAATATATAACCCGAAAAACTGTTTTGAGCTAGAACTGACTTTCAAAACTGTCAAAGTCGCTCGTACCATGGGCGCACTAGCAGCCAACCCTCCCCACGACGGCGATATCGTATCGGGAGTACTGGTTGAAAAGGATTTCCACTTGAACCTGTTACAAGTAGGTGATCTACGTGAATATTTATCGTTGACGACTAGTGTCGTGATGGAACGCCAGACAGTTATTGTCAACGCAGGACCGGAACTAATCAGGTTCCATTTGGAGCAAATGTTTGGCCATGTGGATAACGTGCCTATAAAAGAAGAAGAGGATGATAATGATGATGAAACAGTTAAAAATAATTCGACAATAACTACTACGATTTTTAAAATAATGGATTCAGTTATGGTTTACCATGTTGGTAATGAGTCTACTATTGAATGGGTAGGTAATGTTATGAACGACGCTATAGCTGATTCTGTGTTATCAGTTTTGCTATCGATAGACTCGTCACCGGCATCAGTCAAAATGAGTTCGCACACGTGTGACCATTTCAGTAATAACGCAATGACAGACAAAATCGACAAAATATCGTTAATGATGAAAGCTCAATTCGGTGATTCTTACCAGTTAGACGAGTCCAAGAAATCTGCTACAATCAAAATCGATAGAATGTCTGCTGAAATATCGTTTGAAGATTTATCGGTAGAATGCTCTGCACCGCCATTAAAACAACGAGTGGTACACGTTCTCGACAGAGCCATTGAAACTGTACTACCGTTATCTCAAGACAAGTCGAAAATCAGTGAAATATCTTAAAATCTCTCTTTTTGTATATATATCATACATCAACTAATTATATTAATTATATATTTTTTTCCTTCTTGATTTCTTCAATGATAATGTTCTTGATAATTTCAATATCAGGTTTATCAGCAAAGATCTTTTTGGTTTCCTTGGTTTTCATGTCTTTGAAATCCTGTGGTAAGATATCATCAAACGAGTAACCCTCGATTCCTGTTAATGACTGATCAACGGCCTCGCTGAACTTGGCAGGGTGTGCAGTAGACAACGCCACGTAGACGGAGCTTGCAGAATCGCTGTCGCTGGAAATACGCTCCAAAGATGCATGAACAGCTACCGCGCTGTGAGGATCCAACACGTACTTGGGCGTGATATCTGTGTAAACGTCTTTGATAGTTTTGATAGTATCCTCGTTAGAAGTACGTTCGCTTGAGAATTCCTGTTTGGCGGCTTCGAAAACCTCAACTGGTACCTTGAACGACCCCTTCTCCTTCAAGTCCTTCATCCACCCGTTGACAATCGACCCGGCCTCGCTATCGCTGCTAGCGGCCTTTTCACGGGCAACGTACCACAGGAACCGCTCAAAGTTGCTGGACACCAAGATATCCATAGCCGGCGACAGAGTGGCGTGCACGACTGGAGCAGACGACCCGTCGGTGCTCTTGGAGTACGAGCCTGACTGGAAGAACCGGTACAGGATATCGTTCTCGTTGGTAGCAATGACCAGCTGGTCAATGGGCAACCCCATTCGCTTGGCGTAGAATCCGGCGAGGATATCGCCAAAGTTACCAGTGGGCACAACGTACTTGACCTTTGACTGGGCGAACTTCTCGGCACCGACCTGTTTCTGTAGATTGAAGTACGAGTGGAAGTAGTAGGTGATCTGGGCGAGGATTCTTGCCCAGTTGATGGAATTGACAGCACCCACGTGGTACTTATCGTTGAACTGCTTGTCGGCGAAAACCTGCTTGACGAGATCCTGGCAGTCATCGAAAGTGCCCTTGACGGAAATGGTGTGCACGTTAGGATCCAACACTGTGGTCATCTGGGTCTCCTGGATAGGAGAGACTCGACCGGTGGGGTACAGGATGAACACAGACAAGTCCTTCTTGTTTCTCAGCCCGTAAATGGCGGCTGAGCCGGTATCACCGCTTGTAGCACCAACAACGGTAATGATACTGCGGTCGGGAGAATCTTCAGGCAGCCCCTTGTTTTTTCTTGAAAGGAAGTACTCGAAAAGGTTACCAACGAACTGAAGAGCAACATCTTTGAACGCATA